>VMDR010019120.1:0-18591 GCA_007922815.1 Macrotus californicus
AATCAAGATAAAGAAAGTATTTAACTTACCAGAAAGCTGTAATAATTCTAAGCCTGTATGCAACGAATAGCCTCAAATATATGCAATAAAAATTAACAGGACCAGAAGGACACAGTGACAATGTCACAGTCAGAGTGGGAAATTTTAGTATTTTCCTGGTAGTTGAAACTCAAGCACATAAAAAACCAGTGCGTGTCGAAGACTGAAATGAAACCGGACAGACATTTATGAAAACACTACATCCGACAACGGCAGAATACGTGTTCTTTCCAGCAAACGTAAAAGACTGATGAACCATGGTTAAGTCACGTGACTAGTCTCAGCCGACTTCACAGGAGGGCACCTGCGTCAAAGACTGGCTAGATGTTCGCTAACTGTGCTTCCTCGTCCCACGCCCACAGCTGAACTGCGTTTTACAGTGAACCTGCACCTGGACGGGAACACGGGATAAGCTGAAGTCAGAGGAAAGTGGGAAACGGTGATTACGCCGCCTCCAGGCCTGGCCCCTGCACGGGCCCTACAGGATCCCCATGCACTCTCCCTTCACTCATCAGCCAGCTGGCGAAGCAGGCTGTCCAGTGAGGCCCTCGGGGGCAAAGCTACTAGGCACGTGTTGCCTTGGTCCCTGAGTTGTTGCTTAGAGGAGAGGCTCTCAGAAAAGTGCATTGACCAGTCGGCTTCTGTGAGAAAAAAACTGGTGTGTGTTGAGCCACAAGTAGCCGACTAAAATAAATCTGTACTGACAAACTGCAAGTTAAAAATGCCAGCATCAATAATATTGAGAAATAAACTAGATGCTTGGAAGTTTAAAATCACATTTTTAAACAGGTGAAAGAATAAATAATAAAAATTAAAATGTACTCAAAACTATAATAAGAATACTAATTATCAAGATGTATGAGTAATAGCTTAAACAGTATTAATAAGAAAATATACAGCCTTAAATATGACCATTAAAAATAATGAGGCCTCAAAAATAATGAGCTAGATTTATAATGTAAGGAATTAGGAAAATAATGGCAGAATGAAGATCGGAGCCAAAATGAAGGAAATGAAAAACAAACACATAGTAGAGAGGACCAATCAGAGATTGATTTTTGAAAATGGAAATATAATTCACAGACCATAATGCTCGCCATTTTAAAATGGACAGTTCACTGAAGTGTTCTTTAGTATATTAGTAAACATGCACAGCCATCGTCACTACCCAATTCCAGAACATGTGTTCGTTATCTCAGAACAGAAACCCTGTAACCCTTGGAAGCCACTCCCCTTCCCCCGGCACCTGCAGCCTCCATCAAGCGCATATCTGCTCTCCGTCGGTGAAGATTTGCCTATTCTGAACATTTCATGTAAGTGGGATCATACAGTAAGTGGCCTTGGAGATTGGTCTCTGTCACTTTGCATAATGTGTTCGAGCTTCGTCTATGTTGTAGCATGTATCAGTCCTTCATCCTTTTTTATGGTCAAGTAATGTTCTGTTTGTGTGGATATAACTCTTTATTTGTTCATCAGCTGGTGGACATTTGGGTTGTTTCCACCTTTTGGCTACTATGAATAATACTTTTTTGAGCATTCATATACAAGTTTTTGTGTGAACATGTGTTTATACCTAGATGTAGCCAAGAGTGTATAGGGGTAAAAGGGTATATATGTTTATACTTACATATACCCAATTATTTTGGGTATATACCTAGGAGTAGAATTAGTAGGTCTTGGGTAATTCTATGTTTAACTTTTTGAGGAACTGCCAAATTGTTTCTCTTAGCAGCTGCATTGTTTTACATTTCTACCGGCAATGTTGAGGGTTCCAGTTTCTCCGTAGCCTCACCAACACCAGTTCCTTTCTGTCTTTATTATGGCCAGTGTGAGTTTTAAGTGGTATTTCATTGTGGGTTTGCATTTCTCTAATGACTAATTACGTTGAGCATCTTTTCCTGTGCTTCTCGGGCCATTTGTGTATCTCTTTTGTAAAAATGTTTTTTTCAAATCCTCTGCTCGCTTTTTAATTGGGTTGACTTTTACTGTTGCATCGTAACAGCTCTTTATAAATTTTGGATACTAGACCTATACAAATATGATTTAGAAATAATTTCATTCTGTAGTTTTCCATTTTACTTTATTGATGGTATCATTTGCTGCACAGAAGTTTTTACTTTTGACGACCTCCAATTTATCTTTTTTTCATGCACACACTGTTCAGGGGTCCCCGTGTACCCCACGCTGACTTCCAGGGCTGTGTCCCACCCCACAAAGCTGTGACTCTTGGCTCCATGACCCTTAACCCTGATGTGACACACAGACCCTGGCTGGAAGCTACCCATGAAGCTACAGAAAGCCAGAGAGTGGCCACCCCTTCCTCATTTGAGCACACAGCAAAGGTTGCTTTAAAATGGAAAGATGTTGAGAGAGAGAAAGAAAAGAAGTCTTAAGAGAAAAAACCAGTACAAATGGGAATGAGTGTCCCTAAAACGAAAGTGCTGTGTATGCTTAAAGCGTAAGTAAAAATATGACATTTTAAACCTTAAGAAAAGGGTCTAAACTTTATGATGCTTTCATGTCCAGGGTTCTGGGCCCTCTTGGCCCCAGTTTCCTGTGCTGTGGTCTCCCTGGGAGTTTAGCCTCTCCCCCACCCCAGCCCAGGCGACCTAGCCTTGGGGCACTGGCTGCTTCTCCTCACAGGCCTGGTGGCAGTAGTGAGGAGAGTTGTCCCTCCCCAACCCGTAGGCCATTGGCTGTGGCTGTGACTTGGGGGATCTTGGTGAGCTGCTTGTCCACCTTCTCCATGGGACACCATGGCTGAGGAGCAAGCCCATGAGGTCCTTGTGCACTTTGTGTGGGGTGATGGACCCCAACATAATCGTGATGCGGCTGGCTGGCCCAGCCATGCTGTGGATCCCCATCAGCCCCCCCAATACTGTCAAGTCCTTGACCAGCAGGCTGACCCGTGAGGGCCAGGGCTGAGAAGGCCTGGCTGCAGCAGGTGCGCCGCGGCTGTGCGTGAAGGGGGAGTCCTCCGGCAAGTCCTCACCTGCGGGCCACGTGCACTTGCTTTGGGCGCGTGGGTCACGTGCGGAGAGGGCTGCTCACGGTAGATCCAGACGAACCTGCCTGACCCATCCACCAGCTAGCTAGATGCTGTCTTGCGTGGTGGTCCAGGGGACAAAGGATGGTTTAGAAGCCTTGAAGTGCAGGAAGGACTCAGCGCTGACGCCAGGCCAGCCGCAGGCAGGTGAGCAGAGTCTTGCAGTCGCTCCGCAGGGGCTTGCCGCAGTAGTTGAAGATGGCATTGCCGGTCATCTTCTCCAGCTTTCATGCGACCTGGAATTCAGGGACAAGGCCGGGTCCCCCTAGTCACGCACCCTCAGGATTCAGGTGATCTTGGGCTCATTTGGGGCTCAGTTGGAAGCGTTGAGAGATGGCCAGGAGCTCGGTTGTGCGTGTGGTAGTGGTCCCCTTGCCCCATCTGAGTGGGCGCTGGCGCTCTCAAGGCCATGGCCGCCGCTGCCTCCTGGAAGGAAAGGTAGCAGGGGCACCGTGACCGAAGCGAGAGGGTCAGCCCAGACCTTTGACTCTTGGAGGAACCACGGAGATGGGGAGGGGGGTGGCCCCTCAAAGACAACATGGAACCCTCACTCTCCCCAAAGCCCAATTTAGGTAATTTGTTGCTTGTGCTCTTGCTGTCATATCTAAGAACTGTTGCCTCATCCAAAATCTCCAAGGTTTGTACCTGTTTTTCTTTTTTCTCCAAGAGTTTGAGAGTTTCAGTTTTTATATCTAGGTATTTCATTCTGTTTAGTTAGATTTTTGCTGTGACAGAGTGATCTCACCTCATTCCTTTACACCTGGAACTATAGTCATTTTAGCACCATTTGCTGCAAAGAATATCCCCCCCCCCTCCGAATTGTCTTGGCACATTTGTTATGAAGCAGCGGATCATGAATGTTTGCATCTGTTTCTGGACTGTCCATTCTGTTTCATCGACCTGTCTGTCCGTCCTCATGCCAGTCTGTCCGTCCTCGTGCCGGCACCGGGCAGCCTGGATTCCGGTGGCTTTGCAGTGCGTTTTGAGAAGGGGATGTGAGCGTGCTCTACCTTCATTATTCTTCTTCAGGAATGTCCTGGGGAGTCGTTTTCAGTTTCACATGAATTTTAGGGTGAGTTTATTAATTTCTGCAAGAATAGGGAAGCTGGCATTTTGATAGGGATTTCATTAATCTATCTATAATTGTGTGGGTAAATTGCCGTCTTAAAATGCTGCTTTTCATGAACACAGATGTCTTTCCATTTATTTAAGCCTTTGAATTCTTTCAGTGATGTTTTGTAGTTTTGCATGTACAAGTACTACTGTACTTGTTTTGCTCAATTCATTTCTAAGAATGTTATTATTTTTGACACTATTGTAAAGGAAATTGCATTCTCCATTTCCTATTTGGCTTGTTATTGCTAGTAGAAATCGACTGATTTCCGTGTATTGATCTAGCATGCTCCTGCAGCCTCGCTCAACCCCTTTTAGTGATTCTAAGAGTTTCTTTGTTTTTAGTGAATTTGGTGAGTAGAGATCGTTTTAGTTTTGTTTTCTTTTCAATATAGATGTCTTTAAAAATTTCTCTTGCCTAACTTTCCTGGCTAGAACCTCTAGTACTATGTTGAATGGGCATCCTTGTCTTATTCCTGGTCTTCGGGGGAAAGCCTTAAATCTTTCGCTGTTCGATATACTGTTAGCTGTGGACTTTTCATATGCTTTCTATTATGTTCAGGAAGTTCCCTTCTATTGCTATTGAGTGTCATTATCCTGGGTAATAATATTGGGTTTTTGTCAAATGCTTTTTCTCCATGTGTGGATATGATTTATTGCCCTTTATCTATTAATTTGGTGTGTTACAGTGACTGATTTTTATATATTGAACCAAACTTGAATTTCTGGGATAAATCCCACGTTGTTGCGGTATATAATCCTTTCCACATGTTGCCAGATTGAGTTTGCTGCTATTTTGTTGAGAATTTTTGCATCTCTGATCATAAGGCATATTGGTCTGTAGTTTTCTTTTTTAGTGATTTCTTCAGTTTTGGTATCCAGGTGATACTGACCTCATAGAATGAGTTGCGAAATGTTCCTTCCTCCTGTTTTCCTGTTTGTTTGTTGTTTTTTTTTTGGTAAACATTTTTGAAGGATTGGTGTTAATTCTATAAACATTTGGTAATATTCATTAGCAAAATTGTCTGGCCCTGGGCTTTTCTTTGTGGGAAAATTTTGATTATTAATTCTATCTTTGTACTTCTTTTAGATTTATTACATTTTCTATTTCTTTTGAATTAATTATGTTAGTTTGTGTCTTTCTAGGAGTTTGTCTGATTTACCTAATTCGTTGGCACGTAATTACTCTCAAAATTTCTTTATAATCCTTTTTAATGTTGTGAGGTTAGTAGTAACATCCTGTTTTTCATCCCTGATTTTAGTTTTAGTCTTTCCTGGTTTTTCTTTAGTCAGTCTAACTCAAATGTTGTCAGTTTTGTTGATTGTTTCAAAGAGCCAACTTTTGGTTTCACTGATTTTTTTCTATTCCCTTTTTATTCTCTATTTCATTTATTTCCACTGTAATTATTGTTGTTGTTATTCATTATTATTTACTACCTTCTCCTTCCTTTGGGTGATTCCCAGGTTCTGCTTACAGAGAATACGTGTTAAGGGTCAGGAAAGGCTGTAGTCATTCTGGATTTTCAGGAGTGTCACAAAGAAAAATGTTTGCAGTGAGAACAAAAGTGACTTTGATACCTGCTTTCTCACAGCTAAATGAGATGCTGTTCTTAAAAGTTAGCTTGAAAATTAAAAATGGAACTGTCCTATGACCCAGTGATTCCACTTCTGGGACTATGTCTAAGAAATCTGAAACACTAATTCAAAAGAATATGTGCACTCTGTGTTCACTGCAGCATTATTTACGGTCGCCAAGATTTGGAAACAGCCTAAGTGCCCATCAGTGGATGAGTGGATAAAAAAGCTGTGATACATTTACACAATGGAATACTACTTGGCTGTAAAAAAGAAGGAAATCTTACCATTTACAACAGTATGGGTGGGCCTGGAGAGCATTATGTTCAGTGAAGTCAGTTAGCCAGGCAGAGAAGGAGAAGTACTGTATGATCTCACTCATATGTGGAATCTAGTGAACAAAATGAACTATCAAGCAAAATAGAGACAGACCCATAGACAGAGCAGACTGACAGCTGTTGGGTAGGGGGTTGTGGGGGTGGGAGGTGGAGGGATTGAGAAGAAAGAAAACAGAGAAAAACGCATACATGTACAATGGTGTGGTGACTGCCGGGGTTGGGGGAGTGGAGGGAGATGGCGGAGGGTATGGGGGGATAAATGGTGATGGACGGAGACTTGACTTGGGGTGGTGAATGCGCAGTGCAATATACAGATGATGTGTATTGATACAAAGGAAAAAATAAAAAGGAGTAGTTGCAATAAACTAAAAAAATAAAAGTTACCTTTGAGAAAAGAAGGGCATATGAAAGGAGAGAGCCAGTGAACTATTGCAGTAGGGTTAGAAGCCGAGCAGACCTGACTGTCCTCAGAAGAATTTGGTCTCAAGTAATGCCTATAAGAAGGCTGTGCCACTTCACCAGTTCCTCTGTAAGCGCAAAATGGCAATCAGTGCTCGGTGTCAGCACTTTCCCAATGTCTGCTGATGAGTGGCGTGGACACATCACAGGTTTGGAGAATGTTTTCAGAAGCAACCAAAACATTACACATAGAGGCGAGAAGTGTCTGCAGTGTGTCCAAGACGGCATGCACTTTCACATCTCAGGCGAATCACGGACAACAATGTGGTGATTGCCAGGGGGTAGGGGGTAGGAGGCAGTGGAGGAGGGCAGAGGGGGGATAAATGGTGATGGACGGAGACTTGACTTGGGCTAGTGAACACAGAACATGACATACAGATGATGTGTTTTAGAATTATACACCTGAAACCTGTGTATTTGTTAACTAGTCACCCCAAGAAATTCAATAAAAATATAAGATAAAATGCAGTTGCTCTGGAAAATAAAAACAATTCATTACAAAAATAAAGCAACCACTTTCTTGATTTAAAATACAAAGGCTCTGGCCACTATGGCTTGGTTGGTTGGAGCATTGTCCCATACACTGAGGCTACAGGTTTGATTCCTGGTCAGGGCACATACCTAGGTTGTGGGTTCAATCCCCGGTCAAGGCACGCACATGAGATAACCAATAGATGTTTCTCTTTCTCCCTTTCTTTCTAAGACAGGGGTATCAGACTCATTTTCACCAGGGGCCACATCAGCCTCACGGATGCATTCAAAGGGCCAAATGTAACTTTAGGACTGTATACATGTAACTCCCCCTTAACTAGGGGCAAGGAGTTCAGTGCTGCCTCCGGGTAGAAACAAGATGCCAGGCCGGATAAAACAAGGTGGAGGGCCAGATTGAGCCTGTGGGCCTTTGTGTCTGCCACCTGTGTTCTAAAAGCAATGAACAAATATCCTCGGGTGAGGCTTTTTAAAAAAAGAACAAAAAGAATCCTTTGCTGAGAAAATTGAAGGCCTAAGGAAAGATGATTTCAGGAGGTGACTTTGCAGGGTGAAAAGAATTGAGATGACACAGATAACATGGGACATTAAATGAAAATCTACAAGTAAATATCCGAGTGGGCCAGAGAGATTTAAATTAATCTAAAGAGTTGTCTCCACTCAAAATTCTTTTGACTGCCATGATCAAAGAGACCTTTTGACAAGCCAGAAAAGTTTGACTTGGGCACAGCTTAGATGTTATCAAATTACTGGGCACGCCAGGTCTGACGAAGGCTGCAGTTGAGCTTCGGCACAGAGCTGGACATTTCGCTCATAAATTACACAAGCCAGAAAATGATTCTCTGTGTAAGTGTCCGAATCAAGAAAAGAGAGTAACTAAGATGGAGGTTGGTTTCCAATTACAGTGTCACACATTAAATGAGAAATCTTTATATTTATTTACAGCAGTGCCCAGGGCAAGTCAGTCAACTCAGTTGGAGGGAACGATTGCTACAAATAATACCAAATGACAGGAATTTTAAATATCCTATCGCATTAACCTTTAAATGTAGATTTCTCCAGGTTTCTGAAGGAAGGCACAGCATGGTCAAATCACATGAAAACTTATGTACTCGGCACTCTAGTAAGTAGTGTGTGTGCCAATCAGATGGACAATAAATAATGTTTTCTGCCATCACTTTATAATATGGTTAAGGGTATATCATCAGAGTGAAATAATGAGAAAAATATGAGGCAGAGTAAGGGCACTTGCTCTTATGGAAGGCTCCCAGCCAACTCACTGTGGGTCCTGGTGAAGAGCAGGTGCCTGGAGCATCCATTGCTCCTCTGTAGAGGGACACTCATTCATTCTTACAGATTCCTGAGTGTGCATCTCTTTGAGCTTGTATGCAAAAATTGAAGTGACTCCTACAAGGGCTTTGTCATTGAGCTTCCTACAAAGTAAAAACAGGAGCTTAGGGGAATAAAAAGTGCTTGCAACAAGAGTGTTGATAACTGATAAAAGGGCAACTAACAGTCAGAAAGGAAATAGAAAGGCTTTCGTATACCTGACTCTGAAAGGAGAAGCAGCTGAGAACAATTAGCAAAGGAATGAGCAAGAGCAATGGCTGAAAGCCCTGTGCTGATTTTTTCATTAAAGATGTGTTACTAGTTGCCCTGGCCAGTGTGGCTCAGTTGGTTGGGCATTGTCCTGCAAGCTGAAAGGTCTTGGGTTTGATTCTAGTCTCAGGTTCAATTCGCAGCCAGGGCACATGCCTAGGTTGTGGGTTCCGGCATGTACAAAAGGCAACCGACTGATGTTTCTCTCCCTCTCTCTCTACCTCCCTTCTTCTTTCTCTAAAAACCAGTAAACATGTCTTTGAGTGAGGATAAAAAATATGTAATAGCGTGTGTGTGTGTGTGTAAAATAAAACTGGAAATTATGTAATACGCTTGAGAAATCTTTCCATCAAAATTAGTTCAAATAAAAACATTTTGGCACATGAAAGGAATAGGTGCCAGGTATCAGAACAAATCACAGTGGACCACCTCATTATCCAGCCCTCCTGGATAAATGAGGCTTTACTTTATGAGGGGGGAGCCAAAAAACCCCTGGAACTTACTAAAAAATTGTGTATTTTTTCTTACATGTTTAAACTTCAGTCACCTTCAAAGTACTCTCCATTTGATGCAATGCACCTATCGAGACTTTTCCCCACTGCTCAAAAACAGTTTTTGAGCTCATCAATTTTGATGCCTTTTAGTGCCTCTGCTATTTTTTGTTTCACCTCTTCCACATCAGCAAAATGGTTCCCTTGAGGACTTTTTCATCTGGGGAAACAAAAAAAAAGTTGCTCAGGGTGAGTTCGGTTGAATAGGGAGGGTGGGGCAGGTGGATCAAGCCATTTTTTTTATCAAAAACTGCTGAACATTCAGCGCGGGGTGGGCAGGTGCGCTTGTAAATTACCCATCATGAAATGGGCAAACACGCTGAAAGAGTCTTCAGAAAAATTTACTGAAGCTGATCGCAGCTTCTCACAACAACACCAGTTGGTATGTTGCTACAGATGGGTTCCTAGAACACTTACCCAGCGAGGGAAGTCTGTACTATAGAGGGCCTGCCCTCCTGAAGATAATCCCAGGTTTTGGGGGGCAGGTCCCCACCTCGTATATCACAGAGGCTGCTATCTTATCTTGTAGGGTAGAACATATTTTCTATATTCTTATAAAATCATAATAAAATACAATTTTTGCAATATCACTTTTAGAGCGGTTCCTCAAACAGAAAATTAGACACATTTCTGGCACAGTAGCAGAAAAATATTTTAAATCAGACTATTAGTTAGGTAAACTCAAAATTGGTATATGTTTCATGTAGGTATTGGGTTTTGCTACGTGAATGTGAGGTTTTCCAACGTTCTGGATAGTGCACAGCACATGGAAAGGCCAGGACCGTCGCCCACACAGATGTGTGTCACAACAGGAAAGCTGCGCGTCTGGATCTGTAATCAGAACAGAGTCTGAGGGGTGTTTGCTATGAGAGCAACACTGATTTAAAAAAGAAAAAAAATGGAGGGAACAGTAACCCAGCCTTAGGCCACAGCAGATTTTTATTTTATTTATTACCCATTTATTTTGTGGGGTTTCAACAGTGAAAGAGACCTGAGAAGCCATAAAATAAATCCCTCAGACTGAAATTAAAAAAAAAGCGAATCATCTCCTGTACCCCTCTGATAGGTAGTAAGTACCTCGGGAGCACCTCAGCTGCTCTTCCATGAAGTAGTTCTTGGAGGGATTAAACTTGACTTTAATTCACTTACTGGAGTCATCCTAAATGCTCAAGGTGCTTTTGAAGGGTATGATGCACATTTTTTGGAATCATTTAACTCTTCCTAAATTACAGTATCGTAGGACTTGGCACACTTAATGAGCAATGCAAGATGTCATTCCCATTTTATAGAGAGAATAACTGAGGC
Source organism: Macrotus californicus (assembly GCA_007922815.1). Lineage (NCBI taxonomy): Eukaryota > Metazoa > Chordata > Mammalia > Chiroptera > Phyllostomidae > Macrotus > Macrotus californicus. The sequence continues at coordinate 10,515 of VMDR010019120.1, forward strand.
AGGCAGGTAGGGGAAAATGTGTCTCAGGAAGAAATAATGTGTGTTGAGAAAAAGAAGAGTAAACTCTTGAACTCTGGAATGGTAATTGGGGTGCGTAAGCATAAATACTCCTCTACTTGGTCATCACTCTGTTTGCGGTTGTCTGTTGGTCTCTGCCACTTGGGGCCAGTCACTAGCCAAGGAGAGAAGGGAGGGACAGGAAAGGGAAATAGTAAACCCAGGTTGTTTTTTATATGTGTATGAATCGATGGGTTTGGTAGATGTTTTTTTTTTCAGTGCGGAAACTCAAGATTCTGTGCTGAGTTTTATTTAAAAAGCATTTTGGTTGTGTCAGTAGACCCAGAGCCAATGGGTTTATTTAAAATCCTTTTTTTTTTCTGATTGGAATGAATCAGAAGGGGACCCTAGACCCCCAGAGGATTTTAGCCTCCCAGTTTTGGAACCCACTCATCCTAACATACATAAACAGAGCTGACTCCTTTTATGCTGTTCCCATGGTCACCGCTGCCCAGGACTCCATTCTCACCTAAACTTGACTGTGACTTTCACTATGTCTCTGGCTGAAGCAGCTTGCTTAGGGCCCTAGGCTGATGTCTCTGTGTGTGGAGGGGGCATGCGTCTTTCTCCAGAAAAAATATCACATTTGCTGTCAGTCTCAATGAAGAGAGTCATCCTTGAAAGTCTAAAAATAAGATTCTAATCCTCTGTGCTTCTTTTTGGGAAATTCCAGCTCCAGGTCTGGCTGGAATTTTGTATTTTAGAATTTTCTAATGATATAATAAGTCTTTTTGGCCTCTTGTACCTTACCTCCCAATGTCTTATTTTTATCTTTTTCCTTTATTTCAAATAAAAGCTTTCTACTGAAGGAGAAAAGAAAGGGATGATGAATACTGGAGATCGATTCATGTATTAAAGCAAAAATGATTATTGTTGATTCATGACTTCTGGAAAAATATATATGATGGTTCTTCAACACAAGGAAAAGATGAACACAGAGAAAGGAAATCTTTGTTATTTTATTGACTTACCTTAATTGTGTTCTTTTATCTCAGAAATATGCTTGAACAGCAGTTGCTGCCTTTCCGTGCTGGGTGGATGGGTGCTTCCGGATCCATGTCATTCCTGCAGCTTTGCCATCCCAGCCCTTGTCAAAGGCAGCCCATTCCAGTACACACAGAAGCCTACGAAAGGCTGCAGGTCTTTTGGTTTTTAAATGGATAAGAATTTGTGTTTTTCTAACAAAATCTCATCATTTCAAGATAAAACATAGGATAGGTCAATATTGCTTTCCTGGTGACACTCCTGAATAGGGTGACCCAACAAAAGGACCCAGTGACACATTAAAAACAAGAGTAATGACAGTTTCTGTGCTCAAGCATGGGCAGGGCGATATACACACCAATAGTTACTATATATACACGCATATAGGTACACACATATATTATACATATGATTAGTACAATAAGAAATGGACACATACATGCCTTGGAGACATTATCGGGGGAGAAGACGGTGAGTATTCGAGGACCGAGAGGACTTTGTGGGAAAGAAGGCTTTAGAGAGCAGTGTGAGGAACGTCTAAGAGGGAAGTAGCAGTTGGTAGTTCCACATGTAGAGGGCTGCAGGTGAGCATGTCTTTGGGGAAAGAAGGTGTGTGTCTGACTGTGGGACACGCGAGGGGGTGACAGATGAGGTGAGGAGAGAAGAGCCCTGCTGTGGAGGTCTGAAACGTTTGTACTTGAATCGGCTGGCAGTGGTATTGAACCATGAATGCAAATAGATCTGGCGTTTGAAAAGTTAAGAATGTGGGCTAGAAAGACGGGAAGGGAAGCAGAGTTAGTAACCCGGAGACTTTTTAGTGACCTGAGTAAGCAACAGCAAGAATCTCAGCCAGAGGAAAAGCTCAGATTTTATTGGCTGTGGCTTCATGAAGCCAGCCTACTAGTGATTGAATGTACTATAGATCTCTTAGAAAATTTAATAAAAATCTCTGGAAACTGTCCAGAAAAATCTCCCATTTGCACATACTCATAAAATGTTGCTTATAATTTCATAGGTTTATAGATCTCTCAGAACCAGGGAACATTTAGGAACCTGTCGACTACAGTTTAAGCATCTTCAAGACTGATTTGATTGGTACTTTAAAAATAAATCAATCAGTCATATAAAAAATTGTTTACTATTTTGACATGCTGTAGATCACCATTCCCCCTGCCCCTTTTTTAATAACCTAGCACAAAATTTGTGGTCAAAATATTTTGGAATTTGCTGCATACTCTATTATCCTCTGGAAGATTAATATTACATATGGTCATATTAAATGTTCTACAGTAAAAATCACTCACTTAACTCTGTTTACTTCAGCGCCTCCAACCATTGATTTAATGGCTGTCAGAGCCCATCCTTGTAGTCTTCACCCAGGAACAACTGCTAAACGGTTTCACAATCCTTAGATATAAATGAGACTTTGGCTCCAGGGACAGAACGTCCCTCTGCATCTGCCCACACCTCTCCCAGCCCTCCTTACTGGGAGCCAGGAGACAGATGCTCTGGTGTTTACCAACAAGCTGTGTGATCTTGGAGACGTTATGTACCTCAGAATTCATACAGGAGCCGCAAGAGCCTGTGCTGTGAAGGCCTGTGCCCTAGAGCAGTGGCCCTCAAACTGCAGTGGTCATCAGTCGCCATGAGGACTTGTTAAAACTTGGACAGTTGAGCCCCTGGTCAGAGTCTCTAATTTGGAAGGTCTGTCTGGCTGAGGCCTGAGAATTTACGTTGCAGTGAAGGTCTCAGGTGATATGGATGCTGATGGTCCACTGACCAAACTTTGAGATCTACTGCTCTAGCATGCCTGTGATCCTGGGAACTCTCAGGCTTTCCCATGTGAGGCATTTCCTCTCCAGAGCTGCTCATGGCCTCACTGCTCTGGTTTTGTGTCTGAAGCTCCACACATTCTCAACGCATTGTTCTGTGCAAGGGCTGCTGGTGGTGATTTCTGAGGAAGACTGCTGCACCCATCACAAATACTTTTTAAAATTTCAGAGGTGTAGAGGGCACTAATGAATTTTGTTGCCATGCTGCTGAAATGATATAAAGGTAAACTTTTTAGATACCACCTATTTGATGAACCCAGCCAGGAAGTAGATGGACCTGGTTCTACAAAGGACCTATTTATGTGACATTTCTATTAGGTGAACACTGCCCTTTTTTATGTCTATGTCAGTGTGGATGCTGCTTACACCTGGAAAAGATTCTCTCTGTTTAAAATGCATGTGAGCAACTTCTCCAGAGTCAGCGCTAGGACACAATGATGACGCTGATGAAATTTGACTCCGGGGTTCCTCACTTTGTGTTCAATTATGTAATAAATATTTACCCATCGTTGGCCTATAAGGCATTAAGCTAGATACTTTGGGGGATACAAAGGTAAGTCAGATCAAATCCTTGCCTGCAGTGGAATTTATAACCTGCTATAGGACATAGATGTGTATGTACACCCATGGAGACGGTGAACAGGGCTGCTGCATTGTCAGCTGGGCTCAAATGACAGTCAATCTAATTACTAGTTATGTGATCTTGGACATATGTGACCCCCATAAGTCTCATGAGCATCAGCTTCATGGTGATAGATAGGTAAAATAATAACCCATTGGATTAACTATGGCTTCACTGTGAAAACCCATGCCTTTCCCCTGTGCCCAGAATATACAATAGTATGTGTTCAATAAATGTAGCAGTTTTTAAAACTATCATAAAAGTAGAGAGTGATAAATATAGATAATTTGGGGGTGCTTACTCTGTGTTGGCTATTGCAGTAAAAGTTTTTCATCCATTACCCTTGTTAGTCCTCACCACAACCCCCATGAGGTCAGTAGTATAATTCTCTTCATTTAGTAGATGGGAAGTAGAAATCAGGGACCTTAAGAAATTTGCCCAAGGTACTGTGGCTTATAAATGCCTTAGTACCGGTGTTTAAACACCAGCATCCTGGTTCCAGGGCTCGCATCCTGAACCACTGTGAATACTTCTTCACCAAAGCTCTGAGAGTGATGAAATGGCATGTAGGGAGCTCTGAGGTAGGAGTGAAAATTTTTCTCTGGGAGGAACTGTCTGTATGATAAAGGCTTAAAAGTTGAGCTGGGTCTTGAAGGGTAGGGTGGTTTCAGCTCTGCGCATTCTCACCCACCCTTTTCCTGTTGGACATACTCATTTGTTCAGTTACTGTGTGGTCAGTTCCGGCAACGCAGCAGTGAATCAGAAGGGCACAGGGTCCCCGATTCAGTGCCGATGCCTTCGTGGTCCTGAGGCTCCAGAGACAGGGGCAGTCATCCACCAGGCACTTTGTGAGCAGTTATAAAGGAGACGTGTGGGATGCCATTTAGTTCAGGAATGATGAACTGGAGGCTCACTCTGTCCTGGGCTGACCTACATGCCATGGGGGCACAGAATGAATAAGACGTGGCTGTTCTGTTCGGCCGTTAGACCTTTCCTGGGAGGCACTTACGTCTTCATGTTTCTTGTAGCCGTGTGCATTCCTTGCGGAAGTTGGAATGTCTCTGATCTGCAGTTCAGGCACTCAAAGTCATCTGTGATCTCTTCATTTTTAAATAAAGTCATGTGATGGGATAACACTTTAAAATTATGGATCCATTTCCCCTCCCACCAGCATCTATGTTTTAATCTTCTCTTCTGCCCCTATCTCCATTCATGCAGCTAATTTTTTTGTACATACATTGCCTAAGGAAATGGATATTACAGGGCAAATCATTGGGGAAGGGGGAGTTAGTCTTTCTGGCTGTAGTTTCTAAAAGCCTCTGCTCTCAAAGGAAGGGCTAAGATTCTGGGCATAACCTACCCCAGGAGGAAAAGGCTTCCATGGCAGATAATGCCTCTAGCAATGTTGGGAAATGACTGGGATTACATTTTTGCTGCCTGAGCTGTGAATGAGGAATTAAAAAATTTCAATTAAATTACAGAAAAGTAAGAAGGTTACTACTCTTCTGATTGTGTTGGTAGATGATATTGGACTCCATTGCACTAATTCATGCTAAGGTTTACAATTCTTTTTGGGTAATTTTGGATTTCGGCAGGGACTTTTAATATTACATGCACTCATTCAACAAATATTTACTGAGCATCTACTATGTGCCAGGCCAGTGGTAGAAGCTAGTATTACAGCATGAAGCAAAAATAGACACAATTCTTGCTAAATAATTTTTACCTTCTAGGCAGAAAGTCTTTAATCAAATAGTAACACAAATAGGCATGAAATTATAAGTGTGGAAATTGCCACTGATGAAAAATATCTGGAGTATATACCAAGGGGATCTGACCTCATTGGCGGGGATCTTAGAAGTCTCTCTGAGAGGTGACATTTGAATTGAGACCTGAAAATGGACAGGAGCTAATTAGGTAAAGAGGAGTGGAGAGAGCCAACATTCTTGGCAGACAGAACAGGGACTTCAGGACCTTCATGTGGTCGCAGAGCCACGAGAAAAATATTTTGGTTGGAGGGAGGGAAGAAAGAATCTTCTGATCTTGGAGTGAAAGCAGCAACTAGCATAAAATGCTTTTCTGAGCGTGAAGGCATGCTCTATGTGCAGGTGCTGCTTGTGTGTCTCCCATTATTTTTGTGCCTTTCTCCTTGAGGCCTCCAAGCCCAGGGTGTCCATGGGTAAACCCTTGATCTTTTCCCAAAGCTGCCTCTGCTCCCTACCACCTCATCTTGACCAAACACAGCTCTGGGTTGCATTTCGTTTAAGCCAAAGCCCTCGACATCATCCTTTCCTCATCCTTCTTCCTCGTCCTGCTCTGTCCAATCAATCTCCAAGTTTTGTCAATTCTGCCTCATTAATATCTCTTGCATCTAATTACTTCACTCCATTCCCACTGCCACTACCTTGGTTCAGGGTCAACAGACTCTACCCCAGCTCTGTGCAGACCAAGCTGCTTTAAATTCTGCTAACAAGCTGCACCTTTCCCTGTTTCCGTGTTTTTATGCATATGTCTCTCTCTACCCAGAACTACTCAACTGTCCTCAATGAGCTAGTGCTCCTGTTCATCCCACAGGATGTCTCTCCTTTCAGGAACCCTCCCTGACCTCCAGCCACAACCACCATGGAGATGAGGTTGGCTTTTTCTCCTCTGTGTTCACTCTAAATTCCTCATGCTTATCCCTGTCAATTACATACTTCTTTATCTCTTTAGACCTGGTCTGTTCAGTAAGGTGGCCACTGACCACCTGTGGTAGCTAGCAAGAAGTTGAAGTGGGGCTAGGGTGAATTCAGATGTGTTAAATGGCATACTTCAAAGACATAGTACAAATAATGCAAAATATTTAATGAATACTTTTTAAATGCTAGTTACATGTTGAAATGATAATGTTTTAGACATACCAAGTCAAATAAAATATATTATGGAAGTGAAATTCACCAGTTGCTTTTTGCTTTTTAAAATGTGCCTACTAGAAAATATCAGTGTATATCTATGGCTCACATCTGTGCCTCATGCCATATTCCTATCGGATGGTACTGGTCTAGACTCTGTCTAAGCAACTGGAGAACAGGGGTCAGCAAGCTATGGCCACTGCATCAAATCTAGTCCGCCCCTGTTTTGTAAATAAGGGTTTGTTGGAACACAGCCAGGCTCATTCACTTACCTGTTGTCTATGGTTCTTTCCTACTATGGCAGCAGAGTTGAACAGTTATGATAGAGACCATATGGCCCACAAGGCTACAGTATTTACTACTTGGCCCTTTGCAGAATAAGTTTGCTGACCTCCCTCCTAAAGGGCTGACATTGTATTTTATTCATCATTGCATCTCTAAATCATTGCACAATACCAGGCACACAGTAAATGTTTGCTGAGTGAATGTTTATTGAGTGCATAAAAGTCTATCTAATAGATATGAGATGAGTGAAATCAAATTTGAGAATTATATTGGCCAGATACCATCACTAAAATTACCTCATGACCCACAGCTGTGATCACCATATGACTGGAACTAAAAATCATAACATGACCTGATAGCCAGGTATGTACTTGGGTAATAGTAATACACAACAGTGAAAACTGGAACTCTCTTAAAAAGTCCAGAATGCATGGTCCCCACTTCCATCATCATGGGCTGTCTTGACTGTGCCTCATCAAGGATGGAGTGTTGTGTAAGTGAGGAGAATGATCTCAAAGGTTGGATATTTGGCTTAAGAGTTTAGGACATCATAACCATCACTGTCCTGTGTGACTAGTCACCTTGATGAGGAGCTGTGCGCTCTGTTGGGATTGTAGAATGGAATCTGAAAGCTAGAGCAGGCAGTGGTGATGGACACTAAGGACCAGCTGAAGGAGAGACTCCCGAGAAAAACAGTACTTCAGTCGCAGGTGATCCTGATCTTCCCAAAAGGATTCCTAGATGTAACTTTTGTGTAGGTCCATCTACGGGCAGTTTTGCCTGGGGATGTAAAGCAGTAGATCACATGGAAATCTGAGTCTGGTTTGTGTGCAGAGGAATTAACTCTTATATCTTCAAAATGGGACTGAGAATGAGTGTTGGAAGAGAATTAAGTACATCTTCACACTTCGATCCAAATATACTCCTGTCATCTACTCTCTGCTCATAAATCTGCAGCTGTTAGAAGTCACGGAATCATTTTCTTTGCTTTTCTCTGTCAAATGGTTGATGAAAATGATTTCAGAAAATTGAAACAGCCAGAGTTACCAGAGATGAGAATCAAATTTCAGGTCTTGGTTATGCAACATTCTCTCATCTCATGAGAACCAGTCATTTTTTAACAATCATAACATTTCTTAGTGTTGAATTGGATCCTTTCTTTTTTAGTAATTAAAGTTGTATAAGCAACTAGATATATTCATTGGAGCAGGTAGATTACAAGGGCTTTTCTGAAGGGAGCCAGAATTTTGTTTTGTTTTGTTTTAAGTAGAGTGGATTTGAGAAGCAAATAACAGAATAAAGAGACTAATGTTATTCATTAGTAACATGTGATCAGTACAGAAAGAGAAAATTAAATATTTGATGATTTTTACTTTAGCTGGTTCAGAGAAATGAGGGATTATGAA
>VMDR010019121.1:0-18595 GCA_007922815.1 Macrotus californicus
CCATTAATAACTAAAAAACTCAATAAAATAGGCATAGAAGGAAATACCTCAACTTAATAAAGGCTACATATGACAAACCCTCAGCCAATATCACACTCAATGGTGAAAAATAGAAAGCTTTTCCTCTAAAATCAAGAACAAGACAAGGGTGCCTGTTCTCATTACTCTCATTCAACACAGTTCTGGAAGTCCTAGCTAGAGCAATCAGGCAAGGGAAAGAAATAAAAAGCATCCAAATTGGGAATGAAAAAGTAAAAGTGTCACTTTTTGCAGATGACATGATTCCGTATATATAGAAAACCCTAAAGACTCACCAAAAAACCATTAGAAATGATAAACAAATACCATAAAGTAGCAGGATACAAAATCAATGTACAAAAACCCACTGTTTTCCTGTATAGTAACAGTGAAACTTCACAAAAAGAAATGTAAAAAACAATTCTTTTTGGAAATAGAACAGAAAAAATAAAATACCTAGGAATTAACTTAACAAAGGATGTGATGATCTTTATACGACAAACTACGATACGATAAAGGATTATTAAAAGAGGTTGAAAAAGACACAATGAAATGGAAAGATTTTCTGTGTTCATAGATTGGAAGAATCAGCATACTTAACATGGCCATATTACCCAAAGCAATATACAGATTTAATGTCATCTCCAACAAAATGTGTCATTTTTTAAAATAAATAGATTTAAAAAATCATCAGATTTGTATGGAACCACAAAAGACCCCAAATAGCCAAAGCAGTTTTGAGAAAAGTGAACAAAGCCAGAGTTATCACACTATCTTCAAATTATACTACAAAACTACAATAATCAAAACAGCATGGTGTTGACAGAAAGACATACAGACCAATGGAACAGAATTAATCAGAAATAAAACTACATGCATATGGGCAAATACTTTTGGACAAAGGAGCCAAAAACACACAATGGAGAAAAGAAAGCCTCTTCAATAAATGATGCTGGGAAAATTGAAAAGTCACATGCAAAAGAATGAAACTAGATTACAGTTCATCTCCATGTACACAAATTAATTTAAAGTGAATCAAAGACCAAAATTAAGATCTGAAACAATAAATTACATAAAGTAAATCATAGGTACTAAACTTATGGACCTTGGTCTTAGAGAACATTTTATAAATTTGACCCCAAATGCAAGGGAAGTGAAGGCATAAATAAATAAATGGGACTATATAAAACTAAAAAGCTTCTGCAGAGCAAAAGGTACCACCAACAAAACAAAAAGGCAACCAAGAAAATGGGAGATGATATTTGCAAACAGCAGATCCAATAAGGGGTTAATTTCCAAAAATATAAAGAGCTCATAAACCTCAACACCAACCAACCAACCAACCAAACAACCAATTAAAAAATGGACAGACTACCTGAACAGACACCTCTCCCAAGAAGACATACTAATGACCTTCAGATATATGAAGGATGGTCAACTTCACTAGCCATTAGGGAAATGCAAATCAGAACTGCATCTGTTGGAATGGCTATTGTCAACAATATAGGTAATACAAGTGTCAGAGAGGTCGTGGAGAAAAAGGAACCCCCACACACTGCTGGTGGGAACGTAACCTGTATAGTCACTATGAAAAACAGTACGGAGGTTCCTCAAAAAGTTAAGAATAGAGTTACCATATGGCCCAGCAATCCCTCTTATGTGTATCTACCCTAAAAACTTGAAAGCATTTATTTGCAAAGATATATGCACCCCTACGTTCATTGCAGGATTATTCACGATGGCCAAGACATGGAGCAACCCAAATGTCCTTCAATAAATGTTTGGATAAAGAAAAAGCTGTACATATATACTATATAAGAAAAGATGAAATACTCCCATTGTAACAACATGGATGGGCCTTGAGAATGTTATGCTAAGTGACATAAGTCAGTCAGAAAAAGCTCAGAACCATATGGTTTCACTCATTCATGGGATATAAGACTGAAACCCACAGACAACAATGAGGTGGTTGCCAGAAGGAAGGGGGTGGGGTATAGTAAAGGGTAAAGGGAGCCAAATATATCGTGACAGAAGATAATTTGACTTTGGTTGGTGGGCACACAACACAATATACAGATCATGTATTATAGAGATATAAGCTTGAGAACTATATGATTGTATGAACCTATGTCACCCAATACATTTCATTTAAAAAAGGAAAAGGGCAAATACGAGTGATTTTATTTAAATGTGACCATTAACACTTGAGGAGGAAGTGTGAACTGTTGGAACACATGAAAAACTCAGTTTTGTTGAGTTTGAAGTGTCTGTGGCACATCAGTGGGACGTGTCCAATGACTGCTTGGGCACAGAGGAGTGTCTCAGATGGAAGGCTGGCATAGTGCTATCCAACAGAAGCCTAATGTGACCCTCAAGTGCAAGTGATCTAGCAGCCACCCAGAAGAAAAGTAAAAAGAAGCAGGTGACGTTAATCTTAATTATACCTTTTATTTAACACAATATATCTAAAATGTTATTTAATTTTGCAATCAAAACAAATTATTAATAAGACATGCTGCATTTTTTTTTTGCTAAGTCACGAAGTTGGTAGATATTTTACTCAGAACACATCTTGAGCCATATTTCAAGTGCTCAATAGCTACATGTAAATAATGAATTACCATAGAGGACAGTGCAGTTTTACAAGTTATGGGCTTCTGCTGGTTTAAATGTTCTTTCTGTACAAATTAGATAAAGACACAGCCTCTGGGCAGAGGTGTGTCATTCCAGGGATCACAGAGTGCAAAAGATATTTCTATGCCTGTTTACCTCTTCTGCTCTGAACCTTTGCATAGAACAAACCAAACCATGCCACCAGTGGGGACTCTGCAGGGAATACATTTACAAGTAATTAAAAAAAATAGGCTGAGTATTATAATAGAAGAAGTTCACGCAAGGGGACTCAGCTGTGTAAAGGTCATAGAAGTTTCCCCTGAATAGGGAAGCTAGGATGAGAACTGAAGGGTGACCAGGAATAAGACCAATGGAAAGGAGGGAGGGCATTTCAGCAGAAAGTAGATGCATCTAAAGTACAGAGGCAATGGCCTCAGGGCCCGTCACAGGACTGAGAGAAGTTCAAACCGTGCCTGCCTGGGAGGGAGGGGTGGCAGGGCCTGAGTTTGGAGAATCTAGGGGACCAAGGTAGGATTCTGAACACTAATATTAGTGATTGGCTACAAGGGATGTAGAGGAGGGGGAGTCACAAATACAGGACAAAACCCTAGAATAGGTAATGTCATAAAAGGCACCAAAAGAAAAAATTCACTTTGTGAAAGGGGCCAAGCAGGTGTTAAATGCAGCTGGAAGTCAAGGAAAGGGCACGCTGAGGAGTGGCTGTTGAATCAGGCAGTGGAGGCAGCACTGAGGACCTTGATGAGCACAGTCCTGAGAGGGAGACTGGGAACCAATTTGCAGTGGTGAGAGAACAAAGGAAGTGTGGAAAGAAGATGCTTTAGAGAAAGCTGGCTGTTGGGAAGTGAACAAAGAAAATGATGCTCTTGGGAAAGAAAGGTGTAGTGTAGTATGTGAGGGTTGCTTGTTTTGGGATTTTGTTTTTGTCTTTAAACATATGATATTAAGCACACCTTTAAAATTCATGTTTCTATTATTCGCTCTCCAACACTATTATACTACAACAGAGAAATAACCTACCAAAATAGGTAAATTTTATTCATTCAGTAACTAGTTATGGAGCAGCTATGTCATGTCAGGAGCTAAGTAACATGTACAGCAGCAATACACCAGTGAATCTATTGGTAGTGAATTATGTCAATCACTTTTCCCACTTTTTTACAGGTAACATTTCATTTAATATGTCACCAATTTCCACTGGGCATATACTATTATTTATCCCATTTTACCAAAGAAAAAACTGAGATTCAGAAGGAGTAAGTTGCTACCTGAAGTCACATGGTTACATCTGGCCAGCATGCTTGCTATAAGCCACATGCTCATAAATCACCATCAAGCTACCAGCAGACATAACAGGACCAGAAGCTGTCCTTTAACCCATTGTCACTTCTTGTTGGAAGTTCAGTTGAAACCTTTCTCTTGTAATTCTTTGCTAATTAACCCAAGCATCCCAGAAGGCTAAGTTGACCTAATCATTATGCTTCCTTTGAGCCATTTGCACTGTTTTTTATTTGATATTCCAATATTGTGTTTCTATTTCTTTTTTATGTGGGTATTGTACCAAATCCTTATTATCTTTTGTTTAGTATCCAGTAGGCATAAGGACCCTTAAAATTTTCTAACATTCTATATTTTTTGTCATTTTAATGGGAGGGTCTCATGAGGATCTCTACTAGCGTCATCTTGACCACTGAATCATGGCTGGGTGGAGCATCTTCTTTCCTGAGTCTATATCTTTACAATTTTTCCTTTCTCTGTTCAGTTCAGAGAGCATTGATTAGATGACCAAAAGTGTCTGGCCTTATGCCAATTGTTATAGAAAACATGAAGAAGATATCATCGTTGTTTCATAGGAGCCTCCATTCCAAAGGATGTCATCAGAGCATAAGAGCTCTTTCAGATAATTAGTAATTGGTCCTCACAGCACCCCTGGGAAGTACCTGGGTGTGTAGCAAAGAAACACAGAGCATAAATGAGCTTTTCCTGAGTGCAAGACAATTTCCTCAGTGAAATGGGGACAATTATAGTGATCCACCTTACAGATGTGCCAATTATTCACAATCTAAAAGCCCTGGGAATTACATATTACTCTAGGAATACATACACATGACATACTTGTATTGCACTTAATTGGCATTCTTCTTTCCCCTGCCCTGCTACCTGCAAATCACACCACCATGACACCGTTGCTCCTGCTTATTGACATGGAAGCTGCCTCTTGGCATCAAAGATTTGCCTGGATCACACCAGAGGATAAAAGAACAAACCTGCCAGGTGTTGATGAGCCCATGACAAGCAACCTAAGTGGAATTCTGACAGGCCTTCACAGCCTCGTACATAAACATAATTAATCAACACCGAATATACACTCAATAAGCTACAGAAAGTGAAGTATGAGGATAAAGGGAAAAACAACAGATTGATTACCTGGATGATAAGAATTGCAAAAGCCTGCCTGAATGGTGCAGGACACACAAGTGAAATACTCCCAAGAAGCCCCTTTTAATAACTGCCTGCAATGACCCACCCTCCTTTGGGTTTGGATCCTGTATATCCTGCCTCTCCCCAATTCTCCACCCCCACTACCTTATTCTCATCTTTTTGTGTATAACATTCCTACCTCTCTGATAAATTGAAATTGGGAGCCACAGGCAAGGAATACATCCTGTATGTTATTTTGATTCAGTTAAGTGTGAAACACAGAAGCGAAACCACCCTTTCCACTTCGCTGCTCCTCACCTGGAGAAGTGCTCACACATTTCATTATTGTCACATTTACCATGTCATTCCTTCTATTTTCTTTGTTTCAACATTTCTTTTACAATTCCTCATTTCAGGCAACAGCTCTAATTTGACTCGTTTTTTGTACAGCCTGGTACATTATTAACTACAGGGGTAGTTGCAGAAGTACTCCTAATAAAATAAATGTAAATAATATTTCCAGATATTAAAAAACAAAAAAACGAAAACCTTTTCTGTACTTTCTATTCACTACCTAACCTCTCGAGTGCCCTAAAGCTGTGGGAAACAGGGATGTGGTCAGGCATTTGTAGAGGGGAAACCGAGGGTAGAGGACAGAAGAGGAAACTAAACTATAGTCAGAGTCAGAAGCAAAATGAAAACTGATAAGTAAATATTCGAATAAATGTCCTCCAAGATATGTTAGACCATTCTTTAGAACCTAACTCTTACCTGAAGACTCCACTAGCTAATAATTTTTTCCCCAAATAACATAGTGACATGCTCTCAACCTGAACCCCTTTGAACAAGGAGTAATGCAGCTGTGATTGCCTGAATGATTTCCAGAGAAGTTCAAAGAATTAACTCGAATCATCCCTCATCATAGAAAAGGAGGCAAAACAGAAAGTTAGGCAAATTCGAGCTAATAGGTGGGGACAATCGCACAACTCCTCAAACTTAAGTGACTGGGAAGCATCCACGTTTTTCATCAGTCAAATGCTTGCCACATGATTATAAACCTGACTCCGGCTGGCTGATTGTCTGCATTAAGGAGAAATTGGTTCAATGACCAAGATGGCCGTTTTTGTATTTGCCTTTGGAAAATAAGGAGTGAGTGCCCACATTCTAATTCTAAAGCTGCATTGAATAATAATAAAAAACTGAAAATACAAAGCAGTTTATAAAAATAGCAAGAGATGATTTCCAGGGCCCTTTTCAAACAGAATGCATTAAAGTGGCTGGAAAATCATCCATTGTAGACCTAAACAACGATGCTTCATCTCTCATCCCTTCATATTGTGTGAGAAAATAGAGCGTGCCAGCCAAAGAAATAGACAATAACTTGCTTCTGCGAACTTAAAAGAAATTATTTTAGCAGCTCAGGTCATTGATGTCTCACCAAAGGAAATTTAAAGAATTTCAACCAGAGCTCACAGTGGGGTCCACAGGGCATGTGGGTGTAGGCACGCACGCACGTGGGAGAACTCAGACTCAGAATAAGCTTGTCAAAGCCAATTTAAAAACACTCTATCATGCTGCTCAGAAACACCTCATTATAAGGAGGGACCCTGCTTTGGGGTGGCAGTATAAACAAACCTAGTGTTTATACTGTGTAGATTAATGCTTTCTTAATATTTCGTACAACTCTTTAAATATGGGGTATTGTAGGAGATACAAGAATGTAGAAAACAAGAAATATATTAACTTGTATAATGGAAATGCATAAAACATAAATTTCAAATAATAAGTACCAAGCTACAATATATTTTTTGTGCCTGAATTATCCAATTTAGGTATTTACATATATTACAGTGACTGTCAGTCTTCCACATCACTGTTGTGCTGCATAAATCTGGTGAAAAAGGACCCAGGGCATTAATATATTTTTTATTCATTTATTTGCAAGATTTATCTAGCATATGGTATCCAAATAGCTAACGGCATTTAGCCAGGCCACTGTACACTTGCAGTATTTTTAACCTTAGGAAGGACCTTAGAAACAACAAGTAAATAGAAAATTACTGTGACTTTTTGGGAACTGTGGCTCTGTAAAGGGTGAAAAACATGAGTTTAATTTAATGAATTTCAATCAGAAAAAAGATTAAGGGATAATATGGTCCCAATATTTCTAATTCATATTCTGAAGTGTGAGAAGCCTGTGTTCCTAAAGTTACTAAAATAATGTTAACATTGGATATAACAACCTATTGGAATTGACGCTGACCAAATTTCAAGGTAGGTATAGAGTCAGGTGATAAAATGTGTATGTGCCTAACACAGCAATTGCAGACAAATTCTGATTTCTTCTTTTTATTTCTTTGTCAAATATTTTATTTAGTTACTTTTAGACAGAGAGGACAGGAGGGAGAAAGAGGGAGAGAAACATCAATGTGTGGTTGCCTCTCCCACGCCCCCTGCTGGGGATCTGGCCTGCAACCCAGGCATGTGCCCTGACTGGGAATCAACCAGGAGACCCTTTGGTTCGCAGGCCAGTGCTCAATCCACTGAGCCACACCAGCCGGGGCTTTTTTTTTTTCTTTTTCTGATCAGGGGTCTCCCAGGATTTGCCCTTACCCCCAGGAGAGCTCTGTTTCTCACCCTTGCTCATGTTCACCTGCTCCCGCCAGCGTGTCTCTGAAAGGTTTTGAAGTAAATACCTCAGGGTTATCTATATCAAAGTCCCATTACTATAATGCTGTAGAAAGTCACATTTTGATTGAAAGATGAGATTTTTGAGACTCGAGATTAAATAGGATGGCCAATATATCAGTTAGTTACTGATTTAAGGCAGGTCCAAGGTCAAATCTGGGAGTTTGTGTATATTACTTAATGCTGTTTGAGTTGATATTGCTCCCTCAGGGTCAGTTGGAACCATATGGCACTTGGGTTTTCCTCCAAAATGAATGGGAGATTTTTTTTCTCAAATAAACAAGAGGAAAAAAATCCATTCTTTCCAATTGAGAAGAGAATTTCTGTTCCCATGTGTTTCCTGTAGAGAACAACGTGGTACCATGTTAAAGGGAGCTGTGAGTTTTGGTCTTAGGCTCAAAGAATAACTGAAAATACTTGAGGCTCTCTGCACCAGATGACCTCACAGGCCTTTCCATCTGTACCTCTGTGGAGGTGGCTTGTTCGTAACTGCCAATGCCTTGGAAAGACTTCAAACCATATCTTTTCAGCCACAGCCTGAGTTTACAGGACCTCTCTGTGACAGCAGCCAAGTGATCTGGCCAGGAATTTTGTTCTGTGCTTGAACTCATTCTTTGCCGATAAAGTTAAGCCTATTCTGACTGCCAGTTCTTGCACCCTCAAATTCCATAGGGAATTCCCCAGGTGTAGTGTAGCTTTCACTCAATACTACCCTATTTTCATACTGTTAACGTGGGATCCTGGCTACCTCAACCAAGGGGTGTATATCAGTGTCCCTTCTTCCCCAAAATTGGTGCCCTAACTAATTTAACAAGATTGTTTAGTTTTACTGAGGTTAAATTCACTCAACAAGATGTTTCCTCTCTACATTTATTAAATGAAAGATTTTGTGTCCAAAGAATTGTTCTGGGGAGACACTTTCCTGTTCCCTGATGCTCCCTCCTGATGTGTCCTTTCTGAAGCACACAGCACATGGCAATGGACTGGAAGGAAAATGTGACTAAGTGTGAGAAGGCCTAGTTCCAGCCTGGTCATTAATTACATGCTTGCTTTTAGGCAAATCTTTATAATTTCTTTAAAATGTAGATTCCCCATAGCAAGCTAGAAGAAATCTCCTGTGTACCGTGTGGAAAATGTACACACGAGAGTTTGGAAAGGTTTCTAAAGGGACTGTGTATGAGCAAAGCAGTACAAGTACAGAGTGGTTCCACAGTCATAGAACAGTCATTGTTCTATAACTTCTCTATTTTTTGTTTTTGTTGACTCAGCTCTTTACTCAACTTGTTTGAATTAGTAAATTCAAAGTATGTATCAGTTACTGTGATGAGTCCTAGGGTTTGAAGATTAATAATGCAGATTTCTCTTTAAACAGCTTATAAGCCCATGAGAGAGACAAACCAAACCAGTGGCTACTCTTTGAAAACCAGGAGGAGGGCATCCTTGTGGGATTTCATCATCAGGGAAGACTTCCTGAATGAGGTGATGTTTCAAATGAGGGTTGAAGGAAGAAACAAATGCAGGCTACAGCAAGTTGAAGAAATGAGAGGCATATCTCCACTAAAATAGAACAATATGTACAAAGGAGGAGGGATAATGCAGAAATTGGTGTTTGAGATTTCAATCATCTCCGTATTGTAGCAGCAGAAAGTGAGTGGGGGAGAGAGAAGGGAGGGCATCGAGCTAGAATGGCGGGTCAGGGCCCTTTCAAGTGATAGGAAAACTCTTGGCCTTTATCCAGGGCTTGAGCAAGCCGTGAGCGTTGCTGTCGATGTTTAAACACAGCTCACACATGTGCCATGGATGCGTGCAGATGTGTGGGGTATAGAGACTAATCGCTATAAGTAGTTTCCATTTTGAGATCATATATGTAAACTAACTGGTTGGAGGATGTCCTTCAAAATGATTTTGTGATTTAGCCCATAAAAAAATGTGAGCAATTTCAGTTGTTAAAAGTTGGTAGGTGTTGGGCAGCCTAACCTGAAGAAGTAATTTGGCTACAATCCGAAAGTGAGGACAGGAATGTCGCGGTGTAAAGCCCCAGACATGTGGCCTTTAAAGCAGACGTGTGTACGCAGGCACATTCATTACGATGACAAAAAGCAGGTTTGGTGGCTGACTTAAACTGTCATTTCATGGTATTTATTTTGAAGGAACCGAAGAAAAATCGAAAAAAAATTTTGTAGTGATTCAGTTGGTCATAAATAAAGACATTAATTTTTTCTTTGCAAATATAGAGTTACCTTAAATAATTTCAATATAAAGTGTAGCCATTGTGGTCAAAAACGTCCCTTTAAAAATTATTATTGTCCCGGTTTGGATATTAATCATGGTGAAGATTGTGAACTACCACAGTACTGTAGTCAGTGTGTTGGCGCTATTCTGTTTCTAGGTCTCCCTATTTCTTCGATATTTAATGGTAAAGATTAACTTATGAAAATTAATTTATATCTAAATTAATATAAATTATATAAGATTAGTAAGTGTCAAGAGGAGATATTTCAATCGTTGCTGTTGTTTTTTTTAAACGCTGGTGATTTATAATAAAATTTTTCAATCCCTGTGTCTAATTTCTTGGTGGTATTAACAATATTTTATTAACCGAGGCAATAAAGATTTATTATGTGCTCTGTACTCGTAGATATAGGATTTCTTTTTCCTCTTCCTCTTCCTCTACCTTCTTCTTTTGCTATTCACTACAAATAATCATTTTTTCCCTTTCCCCATGCAGTCTTTGGCACTGATTTTGCCAAGCCTTCAGAAATCATTTCAAAGCCCCTACTTGCTTATTTTTGGATACATAGTTTCACCCCAAGGGAATTAATTTCCTGACCTCTCCTAGCTCCTAATAACTAACACATCCACTCTAACCCACATCTATCCAATTATAGTTTATCCATAATCTTTGGAAATTAGTTAAAATTACTTTAAAATATTCGTCTTCTATTTACATGGGAATAGCAACCGAGGCTCATTTCCTGGTGTGTCTTTTTTCAGGTTAAACTGAATAATTTCTGTGCTTCATGCCTGAAGAGACCTGTAATAGATAATTTTACAACTTTTCTAACCAGATAGCGATGTGGAGGTACAAAATGATTGTTCATTTGAGTATGCATGTAGAAGGAAGAATCTTTTATTTCTCGGTAAAACAATTAGTGCTAACGTTAAATGCAAAGGTCTTTTTTTATTTTTGTTTTTTAATAACAAACATTTTTACCATGGTCTTTCTGTTTGAAACTGTACTGAGTACTCTGCAATTTATGCTTTAACCTCTATAATGCTAGCAAGATATTAATTAATATATGCATGAAGAGTTGCAGTGAACGTAATTACAGTGGCACAGTGATAAACACATAGCTATTTTGCCTGGTAATATTATGTGTTTAACAGGTTTATTTGTTCAACAGTTCTAACTATGATTATAATTTGCCATTTGGGATTTATAACAATCAAACAATCATAGCTCTTCGCTGGCTACTAGTCTAAGAAGATTGCATTCATTATAAAAAGTAACCCATACTTGTTTATTTAATTTTTTCTTAATGCCTTAAAAGTAAACTAAAAAAAGAGACAACTTTCTTTGTTGCTGATATTATGTGAGTCATGCGGATGCTAAACAAATCGTTTCCCATTCCCACGTGTGGGGAGGAAAGACGACGACCAGAATTTTGGCCCCAGGCTTCCTGGGGCACAGGAACTGTGCTGAGTTCTCTCACACAAATTTGCAGTTACGTGTTAGTCCTCAAGTACCTGGCTCCAGATCACATGTGGAGGGTCTCAAGTGCTTTGGGGAGCACACTAACAAAAATAAACAGGCGACATGTATTGAAGGTGGGTAAGCAGATGCAGAGGGCCAGCCTTCGTAAGAGTCAGGAGTTGCCCTACTGGGTTTAACCACAGCGAAATGATTTCTCTGAAATTCCCCCTGGCCAGGCAGTGGAGCAAAGATTTGGGTAAACCCCAAGAAGGTGAGTTTGCAAGAAAATAATGAATTCATGTTACATCAGTGAAGATTTGGAAAAATGTACTGATTGCTCTTTTGCAAAAGGACTATAAAATTATGAGCTCATTATTTCGGTGCTTATGCAGAATGCAGTGAAGGCTTCTGGACCGAAGGCTTTTTCTGTCTCCCATCACACGATGCGTGTTCAGAAATCGACCTCTGCAATGCTCTTTTAGCTAAGCCAAATTATTTCTGCATTAAATTACTTGGTAAAAGCAGATTTTCCTCCATATCTGGCCTAAAGACATTTTACTTGGCTTATGTAATGTTGTTTTTGGAGGTATAACTTACATCCAATCAAGTGGACAGATCTTACGTGTACTATATGACGAACTGTACTTATGAATGTACCCATGTAACCCCTTTCAGGTCAACGTGGAACACGGGTGGCACCCCAGAGGCTCTCTCATATCTCCCTCCCAAGACTTCTCTTTCCCACAGAGTCACTTTCATAGTTATTTATGTGTTTATCAAAGCAGATTTAAGTTGAACAGATAGAGATATCTAAGATATTATTATTAATTTTATTATTTGGGCATCAAAATTTTTAAGTACAGTTGTTCATCCCTGATAAATAGAACTGCAAAGCACAGTGCAATAAGAGACACCATTTCTTCCTTCATTCAGTAAACAAACATTCATTGTAATACATGAAATGTATTCGTTGCTGGAAACAGAAAGATTAAAATACACAAAAAAAACACATCACAGAACCTGCCCTAAAGGTAGTTACGTCCTCTTAGGCTCTTATTTTAACTCTGGTTGAAAGTGTGTATATGCGTGCTTGCACACACACGACACACACATACTCATGCAGCTTTTACCTATTTCATTTTCCCTCATGCACAAAACTGAGAAAGATCAGATGAAGTGATTATCATGTCTATGAACCAGATTAGTGGCCTTCTTGGGTGAAAGCAAGCACATTGTGCACCTGGTAGATTTACTCCGGTGTCTGTGGTTTGCAGCCCCTTGCCTTGTGACTGACTGGCTTCTGCCTTTTGGCCTCTTAGCTTGGTGCTTCATTTGGACCAGCTGCTTGGTTTTCGACAATGACTTTCCTAGAGTGTGTTTTCACTCTCTCTTGCTCCACGCCCTGAAGCCCTGAACCATCTCCTCACACGATTCTGGCTGCTGGCACCCTTTCCTGGGCTGCACCCCAAAAGTAGAATTCCTACGGCAGACTCTCACTCTAGTAACAAGATTCTTTTGACATAAATGTTTGCATTAACAGCAAATTTCCAGTTTCCTTGGTTCCACCAGAAAATGTAACTTTTTCTTTGGAAATTCTCTTTCCTTGGAATTGTCTTGGAGAATTTCTTTCTGATTTAACAGCTTGGTAAGTCAATATTTTTTTTTTTTCCTGGAATACAGTTTCTCTATATCGTTAAATTAGGGTGCTTGGTAGAGGAACTCCTGTTTGTAAGCACACGGACCTCTAATGTGGCCAACAATCCTCAATTCTATAAAGCACACACTCTCCTGCACTGGTCCACTGACATCTGGGTGTTTTCTGCAACTGTTGTTTAGCCATTAATTATTTTTGCAAAGTTTAAGATGGGAACCCACCTTGAACTTGTCAAGCAAGCTTCCTCCTTCACAAATTTAACCTCAGTTTGAAAAGAAATGCAACTGATGAAGCAATCGCTGTGTATCCTAAAGTATAGGTATCTGGCATGCCCGACAAGGAAAGAAGCAGTAAAATATCATGGGACTCTATATACACATGTATACATATATTCTGACAGAAGAAATATGGACTCTGGACTTCAGTCTGGACTTCAGTGTGTTTATTCAACCATAGCTCTGTTATTCTCCTTCATGTTTGTGCTGGCTTGAAATATTGGGTTCCGTGTTTTGTGGCACTGTGCAATTAGTGGGGTACTTTCTGATGGAACAGAGGAAAATGAAGCCTGCTCCACATACATGCGAGAACACTGTGGCCATTTAATCATATAGAGAAGAAAAGAGTGGTACAATGGTAACAATTCATTTCCCCCTTGTTCTTGTGCTTTTTCTGAAGTCTTAGGGCATGATCTAATTTTGCCTGTGACACAAATCTTGGACATTTTGACACCCTGGAGGATACACTGCAGTTGAGCCCACAGACTGATGACTGCCTTCTCTCTCGGTGGCACTCGGCCTGGTCCTTACCGACAGCAGAGCACACTTTCCCTAAATCACAGTAGCTGCATCAAGTGTGGGGCACACTTACAGTGCGCAAAAAACACCATGATAATCATTTACCCATATCACCACTGAAATTTTTTTAAAGGTAGGTATGCTATGAAGAATAGAATAGAATTTCAAAACTTAGTGAAGTAATTCAAAATAGTTCTTTAGGAAAAATTAAATTTTAGTGAAAAGTGTATTGTTGCTGAATTTTATAAAGTGGATAATTTGCCTCTGGCACTGGGCTCAGCAGGTTGCAGAGCATCACGTGGCTGCAGATGTGGCCTTTCGTGTGTTCTCTTCCAGAGGCTGCGAGTCTTTCTCTCAGAAATGCTTTTGGGACCTAATAATTTCAAAGTGCTCCTCCATACACAGAATAAACTGGTCTTTGACACTCTCTCCCAAATAATTTAGTCATTGGAGCAGTTATTTCTCTCAAATTTGTTTTGCAAATGTGTGACTTCTTTCTAGTTTTTATTTTTTCAATGCTTGATGCACCAGACTTTGTTGTTTGAGAATTAGTTGAAGTTTTACTGGGACATTTGCTAGAGTAAAACAGAAGTGAAGTGTGGCTCAGTATCCCCTTTCAATATGCATCTGTGCTTCCAATTTATCAGCACTTACTAAAGCAGTTCTTAAAAAATGCTTAACCAGAACTCTCTGTTGAGCATTCCTGATATATCGACATGTGGGAATATTGTCGATTTAAACTCTTTCTCTTTTGATGTGTGTCAGTTTAAAAACATTACGCACACATGTACTATTAACATTTTTATTTAAGATCAAAACCAGTGCAGGAGGATGTGTACTTTAGAATTGAGGGTTCCTGGCCACATTAGAGGTCCATGTGCTCACCAACAGGAGTTCCACTACCAAGCACCCTTGTTTAAGGGTTAGTAAGATTGCACATGAGTAAAAACGGAAAGAAAAAGAGCAAAACAACAATAATTTCTCCTTGTTATTCTTTGATATTATTGGCACATTAAAAAAAATTAAAGCTAGTGAATTTTGCCTGTTATATGCTACAATCTGTGAACTGCCCCAAGACTTCCACTTAGTCCTCTGTCGAGATCTGGGATGAATAAATGGCCATTGCCTGGGGCCACCGCTGGGCACAGAGCTTTGAAGGAAAAATAGGTAAAGAAAGGTAGTGAAGAGATATGGTTCCTAATTCTGTGCCCCCGAGTGCTGTTTGGACTCGTGAAAGAAAACTGCCCATGAATGCTCTGTGTAAATAGGAAACTTAAATCCATAAAACGGAGGAAAGGCCCTAATAGCAAAAAATCATATGTCATCATTTTTCTGCTTTGCACAGTCCAACGTTTATAATAAGTATATTTCTGGGTAAAGTGAGCATGAACAAAGACTGCAATATAAATTCCATAAAAAGCTGCAGGGTGTGTGAAATTCATGACCAATAACAACCAAACAAAAATCTTTAGTTTTGTGCCCACGTAATTTTTAGCATTTTAGCTAAATACAGCTTAGTTTGCACTAGATGATTTTGCATGTCCTAGTAAAAATTAGAAACAGCATGAAAACTAGTTGAGTGAGTTCCTGCAACATAATATAAAGGTAAGTTCCTCTCCCTGAAAACTATTGATATTGTGAGCAGAAAACACATTCATACTATCAAAACTAAAAATAAAATCCAACAAGTCTTTCTGGGTGAAATTTGGACAGGTGACTGACTTCAAAGTTTCGTCTAAAGGAGGATAAAGGTTATATCCAACAGAACAAATAGCCCGAAGCATGCCTGCGAGGAAAATGAAGTTTGTCTGCTGGTTCACTGGTGTGAAGACCTCACATTAAGGTAATAACGAAAAACGGGCTGTACCCAGAATCCAGCAAATCTTAACAACATGGTTATTAATTTGCTGATAAATGTTATATATTTATACATATATTTTATCTGAAACACAATTACTAGTTGCATTATTCTCAGATAAAATAATTAATTCATTGTTTGGATTTTGAGAAAGCAACATGGCATTCTCCAGAACTAATAAAGATCTTGAAAATCAAGAGCAGATTCTGGCAAAAGTCATCCCTAAAACAAACTCAACAGCATATACTTCATAAATTACTCTGTGCTTTCAAGTTCCAAAAAATTAACACAAATTTATGTTATAGAATTTTAAAAAAACACTTAAAATTTTTGAGTAACATATTTAAAGTAATATATTCTCAAAAATTTATATTTTTAAAAAAGGTAAGTAGTCACTGCCTGAACTGCTTTTAGTTATGCCTGAGACTGCTTGGAAATTAATCCAAATTGTTTTTTACTCTACCACTAGAGGTTGGGGTATTAAGTTATAGGAATAAGTATGGGAAAATGCATATATAACTGACTTTTGAGAGAAATAACCAAGGGATTTATCACACATTAATAAAAGATAAAGACAGCCTTTGAATCTCTGAAAAAATCCCAACATTCTCCTGTCTCCTTGTAGGGCTGGTGACACTCAGAGGTTTGGAAGGCCATGGCCTGCGTCCATAGTAGTTGGCACATCCACCTCCATTCAACATGATTTGACCTGCTGGAAGGTCACTAGGCAGTCAGTGCGTATGAAGACATGCAAGAGGTGGGGTCCTTGAGGTCTGATCAGGGATGATTAGGGTATTGACCCACCGCCTCTGAAAACCCTGGCTTGGCCTAATAAGGGCTGTCAACCCTTAGTAGGACAGAAAACCAAGTGGAAATTGTCTCTGGAAGTAAGAACCTAAGCCTGAGTTTCATCCTATCTTTACAGGTTCTGCAACATTGGGCAAGGCAGTTAACTGGTCTGAATAAGGTTTTACTTATCTTTCAAACAGGAATTATAATGGTCTTGCCTCTTAGGGTTATTGTAAGACTAAAATGAAGTTGAGCTTATAAATGTTTAGCTCCATGTTTTTATAGACTAAGGACTCAATAAATGGTAGCTACTGTATTAGAGCTACCTATTATATTTGCCTACATAGACTATATACAGCATTTGTGCATTTATTCAGAGGAGTGTATACCCAAGGCTTAGCTTGACGTGACTCTTTGTGATTATCAGATGCCAGCACATTTATTATTGGTGGATCATCCAATAAATAATACCCTGCTGACTTTTAGGGAAATATTATGAGAAGTATATATGGTTGAACTTTAGGGAAACATAACCTACAACATTGCTAAACATTATATATAAAACCCTATTATGAGGTATATTAAGAAAAAAGAAATGCTGCCAGCAGTGAATCTTTAAGTATAAGTTTGATACTGTACCTATGAGAGGACTCCCTGCAGCTGTAGGATGAAGTGAAGGGAATAATGATACAGGGTTTGAGGGAGACATTCCTGAGAACTGTTGGGTGGCCAGCAGAATCTAGAAGGGCAAAGAGTAGGAAACTCAAATTATCTGCAAAATTTCCACAAAGATAATATGGACATATTTTTTCTGGTATAATGGACCTAATTTTCTTTTATGCTAGGCTATTATGTGGTCAATTTAGGCACTTAGGAATCCAACTCAGATGGATAATGGCCCTCTAACAGATAATACAGATGTATAATCTCAACCCTTTAAGATATTTCTGTGTACTGTGGGTGGTCCCAGAGCAAGTCACAAACTGCTACTGATTTTCTAATATTGTTTCATATTTATAAAACACTAAACTTTTTTTGAGAGACTTATTGGCTAGAATAAGTATATTTTATTAATGAAAGAACCAAGGAACCAAAGCGCCTGCTCAGATTTTTAAAACAACTTGTTGTAAAACCCAGACACACAACTTCTGAAGCAATGCTTTCAGTCCTGCCCTGCTCACTCTGGTCACAGGGCCACTCAGGGTAAAATGGCACATACCTTTGTTTATAATCCAGAATGCAAGATTTTCAAAATTCCAAACTGAGTTGGACTTACCTGTTTGCTTCCCAAAATTGCTTATTAAAGCAGTTTTTGACTATGGCCAAAATTGAAAACATGTAAGTAGTGAAGGAGGACCACATGCTATTTTCACCCAACTTAGAGCAGAAAATGTTGGCAAGAATCTAAAACTCTTGTTGGATGATTTCCCGCTGGCTTCCAAAGAGAGTAGATAAGCAATGTATGAATACCCAAACATTTGGGTATTTTTTTTTATCTTCTCTAAATCCTTATACAAACTTTAAAAATCCTGTCCACTACTCATTTATCAACACAATATATTTGGAAACAATAAAGGAAAATCAATGAGGCATTGAGTTGGCAGGAGAGTGGGACCTGAATTCAATGCTTGGCTTTGAAAAGCATGGCTGTAGCTATGCTGCAGAGACATTCCACTGGGAAAGGAAACCTGATGATAAGCCAGGAGCACATGCTGCATTTGGTATCTGTGGGAATGGTGGGACTGGGTTTGTGGAAGAGAATCCCCAGCAACATTACATTGCTCATCTTGAACCCAGCTGATAAACGGATGCCACAATACATGAAGGAGCTACAATCCAAGAATTGCTTAGGTACTTCGTAATACTTAGGCACCTGACAATACTATTTGAGATGATTAGTAAGTCTGTACCAGCAGAAGAGGGTAAGTAAAGTGACAGTGTAAGGCCTGTGGTGGGGATTTATTGATTTCTCAAGTATCCTAAGAGAAAAAGTGAGAGAAAAAGAAAGAGGGAGGGAAAGAAAGGGAAATATTGGCATTGGATGCAAA
>VMDR010019122.1:0-18588 GCA_007922815.1 Macrotus californicus
TCCTAGGAAGTGCATTCTTATGACTATTATTTATTTAGATATGAACATATTTTATATCACCAAATATGTAAAAACATTCTATTTAAAGATTCCCTTATTTAAAAAATATCATAAAATGGTATTCTTCTATTCTAGAGAAAGAAAGAAGTTACAAGATTTTGCCACATACACTATAATCAAGTTTTTAAAAACATCACACAATTTTTTTTCTTTCTCCATCAACACTTAATCCCTTAGTTAGCATTTCATACTTAGAGACAGCAGTGTGTATGGCAAAAGAATTTGACACACTACTGATAGTAGCCATGTTTTCTCTCTCAAAGGCACAGCTCACAGAGAGGAAGAGATTCAAAATCTAGTTGCTGGTCTGAGACTTGCCAGAAAGACTGAGTGATCTTTCTCATCAAATACCAGTCCTCATTCTGTGTTAGCTGGGCTAGCTAATTTCACAAGCAGCCTTTACACCTGTGATACTTTAGAAAAAAAGATTTTTTAATTACTACAATTTTGTTTTGAGGATGGTTTGGTTTTATAGTTTCCAGAAATAAATATCAAAAGAGCCAGCTTCTGAGAATACAAGACAAAGCTGAACATGAATTTGTATCAAGGTCTTTAGGCACACACTTGCAGGCCTGGGAATTGACAGAAACCACAGAATGGATTTTGTAGTTATTTTATATGGGACAGTATCTCTAACAAGGTTCTCATTTAGCCTTCCTCTTATTTTGGGTAGTTAAATGCAATCCTACATTATCACAGTACAAAAAAAACTGTGCTCAAAATAAGCCAGGAGGAAATATCTCTTTTTTAAAAAGAAAACATTGTGAGATCTGAGAACTAAAATTCTAGAGTCAGAAAGATACATGATGAATATTGTCGGGCTTGGCTGAAGGCAGAACAGAGTTTATGGGTTTTGGTGTCAGGGTCCCGCCACTTACTAGCTCTTTGAATTTGAGCTAACAGTTTTAATGTCTTTTCTCACCTTTAAAATGGGCATCGATTATGTGTTGGAATTTTTGCTGGATTGGATTGAGGGGTGGTGATGGAAATGTAGTAGTAAACATAACAGACAGACAAATATTTTTGTTTTCAGAAATTTAGTTTAGTGGTGGGAAATATTAAATAAATAACCAAGAAAATAATTATTTGATGTAGTTGTGGTTAGAACTATGAATTAACAGAACAGGATACATTGACAACCTGTTATTGGGGTTAACCTGATATAGCCTGATAATAATAATAGCACCTGTGATAAGCTGAGTAATGATCTCCTCAAGATGTCCATGTCCTGATCCCTGGAACCAGTGAGGGTTATGACAAAGATTTTGCAGTTGTGATTAACTTAAGGATATTGAGATGGAAAATCATTAAGAATTATCTGGCTCTGACCAGATAAGGTAGCTCAGTTGGTTAGAGCATTGTCCTGATACATCAAGGTTGCACCTTTGATCCCCGGTCAGGGCACATACAAGAGGTAAGCAATAAATGTATATATAAGTGGAACAACACATTGATGTTTCTCACTTCTTCTTCCCCCCTTCTCTCTCTCCCTTTCTCCTCTCTCTCTAAAATCAATAAATCATAAAAAAATTACACTAGAATGTAAAAAACATTTTTCTGGATGAACCCTAATTACAATCACAAGTGTCCTTATCAGAGAATGCAAAAGAAGGCTGTAGTCCGGAGAAGAGGAGGCAGTGTGACACCTGAGGTAGAGATTGGGGTGAAGCAGCCACAGCCAAAACTTGCTGAGTCCCCAGCTGTGGGAGAGACAAGGAGGGTATGCTACCCAGAACCTCTGCAGGATGTGTGGCCCTGCTGGCTCCTTGCTTTCACCCAGTGAAACTGTCTTATACATTGGGCTTCAAAATCTGTGAGGCATTTTGTTGCATTAAAGCCATGAAGTTCATGGTGATTTGTTACAGCAGCCCCAAGTAGTTCACACAGTTCCCATGTCATAGGATTTGCCAAGAACAGTGCCTGGAATTTCGTAAATTCTCAGTTTTTATTTGTTGCCATTATCATCTAAACCACCTAGGGTAGTGAGAACTCTTGTTCATGGAACAGTGTTTGCCTAAATGAAACATTCATTCTTTCAAAAGAAAAACTAATTGTTCTCCAGTCTACAGACTGTGGCCACCCCAATTTCTCACAGTTTATTCATCTTGCCCACACTTATTGTCTAATCACTATACTTACCCAGTGTTCAGTCATTGCCTCTGTTCATTTATTAATAATATTATCATTGCTATCGCTTTTCCCTGAGTTAGCAAATGACATAGAGATCATCAGTGACAATGTGCCTTCTAGATGTTACCAGAATTGACTTTACTTCATTCTCTTTGCTCTATATTTTCTCTCTTTACCTACTTAGTCTCTCCTCTTTTCTCTCTCTTTCCATGGCCCCCCTTCCCTCCCCCTCCTCTCTCTCTTTCTCACACACACACTCACACACACTCACAGAACGTGCCTTACACCTGGCTTCAAACATTCGGGTGCTCTTTCTTACATCACTGATAGAGTGCACAACTCCGGCCCTTTCACTTTGTAGCTTTAGCAGCTGTAGAGCATTCACGGTCTACAGTCACGTACAGTTTTCTTTCTTTTGTGGAGTTACTGAAATGGAGTCGTGACTCAACCCTTACTGAAACACCACATTGTGAGGCTGACAGATGTGGAAAATAATGGAGCTCCTACCCTAACCAAAGCTGTCTTTCTGGTCTCTTATTCTATTATTCCTCCCATCAGCTGCTGTCCGTGCTTGGAAACTCTTTGCCCTACTTAATTTAGTTGCATGACTAGATGTAATGAGAATCCTTCGTAAATTGCAAATTGGGAATGAAAAAAAAGCTAGTGCTCCATATTCAGAGTCAATTATTTAAAAAGAATCTCTGCATGTGAAAGGTTAAAAAGAAATCAAAGTTATAGGAAATAAAACAATTTTGGACTCCTTAGATTGTAATTAACTGGTGCATATGTTGGTGCATTTTAAGTAGCCCTGGCTAAGTACTAACCTGGTTATAAAGGTTGGATATTTTTACTTTTCCTTTGATTAAACCCCATGCTTGTGTGAACCTCATAATTTCCCTGGGCTTTCCTTTTCCATAAAGAAGAAATTGACATCCAGAGAGGTTAAGAATTAGTGTAATTTTATGATACAGTGAGATGTGGAATTGGATTTGAATCTGCTTTTGGCCATATCAAAGCAGCACCTGCTCAGGCTCCATTTGTCTCATCACTGGCATCCAGGTGACAATTCTACAGCAGTCTCCCTGAGGACATGGATACCCTGCCACCAGAGCCTGGCAGTTGTCAATTCAGGTCCCTTGTTTCAGAGTTATACTTGTTTATTTTTGTGTATAATGCCAGCTAACTACTTGTGACTTTTATCTCTAGGTTATCCCTATCAGCCTCTCTCCTTCCCTTCATAGGCCCCTTACCAGCCCATTGTTCCTCAGAAAGAAACGGGGTCATTCTAACTATGCTGCCAAGTCCCTGATCTGCTTCTTTGATAATGGCGCCTGACTTTGCCTTGCCACCTCCTTGGGTACTCCTCTAGCTCTTTCTGTTTTGATGTCAGAGCGCTTTGCACCTTTGGAATTGGCTGGGAACCTGATATTTTCACTGTAATTATATGCTGTCTTCTCCGTGAGAAGCTATGCTGTTGCCTGGATTGAGGGGTGCCTTTTGTGAGCTGTGTTCTGTGTCAATCACAATAGCACCTTGCACAGCATTTTTCTCTGCACTGAAGGCTGCACTTGGTTTTTGGGACAATAAGAGAAAGTCCCTAAACTTACAGTCTCTGAGGGAAGCCACTATGGGCCACAGGCTGATGACTTCACTCATCATGTTCCTAATTCTCTCCCGGTCCATCCTGATTGCTTTTAGGTGTTTTTCTGGCCTCCAATGCCTCTGAGCAGACCCTGGCTCCAAAGCCTGCCAGACCAGAGTCTATACTGAGCAGCTTGGCCTCAGGACCCTGGTGGCCACACACTGACTTTCAGATCTCTGTAGTCTTTGTGGCTCCATTGAATTCTCTCAGCAGGCTGGGAGGCTGTTTGTCTTTTTAAGCAGAAAGAAATTGCTTCTTGGCAGCCAGGAAGCATGAGACTCGCTCTCCAATGAAGCACAGATTCTTATTCCATAGCTTTTTTCTACTCCCAACTTCAAACACTCCTCCAAAGCCAGACACATACCCTCTTCTATGGAGCCCAATCTGCTAGCTGGGTCTAGAGCAGAAAACACTAGCTCTTTTTTGCCTGCTATATGGGCAAACACTGTCGCACAGATTCGTATTTTGTTGTTTCAATTCAACTTTGGAAAGCCATTATGGTGGGAACAAATAACATTCTCTCATAGGGTATAACATTGTTCCATATGTAAGACAAGAAGATGTGATCCTTACTTTTAGGCACATGAACTTTCTTATAAACACATACAGTAACACACACACAGTAGCACCACTGTAAAGGTTGAACACACACTCCACAACTCTCATTCATACACACACGAATGGAAATGTAGCAGCATTCTTAGCGTATAGTTTCAGCAGTGGAATTGCCAGGTCAAAAGGCAGTTCAATTTTTAGTTTTCTGAGGAAATTCCATACTGTTCTCCTCAGTGGCTGCACCAGTCTACAATCCCACCAACAGTGCACTAGAGTTCCCTTTTCTCCACAACTTCGCCAGCACTTGTTTGTTGATTTGGTTATGATGGCTATTCTGACCAGTGTGAAGTGAAACACCAATTCAAAAGAACCTATGCACCCCAGTGCTCGTAGCAGCACAATTTACAATAGCCAGGTGTTGGAAGCAACCTAAGTGCCCATCAGCAAATAAGTAGATCAAAAACAATGGAATACTATGCAGCAGGAAGAGAGGAGCTTATGCCCTCCACAGCATGGATGGATCTGGAGAGCATTATGCTAAGTGAAATAAGCCAGGCAGTGAAAGACAAATACCATATGATCTCAACTATAAGTGGAACCTAATCAACAAAACAAACAAGCAAGCAAAACATAACCAGAGACATGGAAATAAAGAACAAACTGACAGTAACCACAGTGGATGGGGGAGAAGGATTATGGGGAAAAAAGGGGGAAGGAACATGTTTAAAGGACACATGAGCAAAGCCAAACAGGGGCTAGGATTGAGGGTGGGAGGTGAGGATGGGTGGGATGGGGACACTGGTGGGGGGGAAATGTAGAAAACTGTACCTGAACAACAATTAAAAAAAACTAAAATAAAAAGGAAAAAAAGAAATGCAGCAGCAAAGTATTAGGATTATTCTCAAAATAATTTTGAATTCAACCAAGTTTCTTTTTGAAAATTGAACTTTAAGTTTTAAATACTGCCTTGCCATGTTCTTCCAAAATTCCCTGCATGTACAGATTTATTTCATCTTTCTAAGATAAATGTTATTCTCCACTATTTACTCTAGAAAGATCTGACTCTTTTCTCATCCTGTGCTGTTTCAGGTCACACCTGTTTACCTGGGAAACCTTAATACAACTCCTGACTTACTGATACTCTACCATGATTTCCCACAGATTCCCACCCAAAACAAACGGCCCTGTCCCTCTTGTTCATAATCATGTATTACTTTGTACATTTGTAAAACATTAATGTAGGGTTGTAGCTACTAGTATACACAGCTATCTCTACATTATACCATGAGGTCCTTAGAGGAAGGTGCTGTCCTTAGTGATCTCCAGGATCCCAGCAGTTAGGACAGTGTCTGAAACATAATATGCCCTTAATAAATTTTTCACAGACCTATAAATGACCAACAGGTATGCAAAAAGATGCTGAATACTAGCAAATCAGGGAAATGTAAATTAAAATCACAATGAGATATCACCTCATATTGTCAGGATGGCTACTATCAAAAAGTCAGGAGATAGATGTTGGTGAGGATGTAGAGAAAAATAAATTCTTATTCACTGTTGGTGGGAATGTAAATTGGCCCAGCCACTATGGAAACAATCTAAGTGTCCATCAGCTGATGAATGGCTATTGAAAATCACATATGCACATACACATAAATATACACTGGATTATCACTTAGCCATGAAAAAGAAGGAAATCCTGCCATTTCCACCATGAATGAATCCCAGGGCATTATGCTAAGTGAAATAATCCAGACAAAGAAAGACAAATAATGCAGAGTTTCACTTACATGCGAAATCTAAAAAACAAACTTTGTAGAAACAGAGAACAGAATAGTGGCTGCCAGGATGCCAGAGGCTGGGGGGAGGAGAAAATGGGGTGCTTAGGTCAAAGTGCACAAGCCTTCAGTTATGAGAATAATTCTGAGGGTCCAATGTGCAGCACGGTGACTGCACTTACTACCATGGCGCTGTGTATGCTGCTGTGTACTTGCCGGGTGCTGAGAGTAGGTCTTAGGTATCTCATCCCACGTGCACTCATACACACACATGTTCACTATGTGAGGTGAGGATGTCTATTACCTTGGTCGTCTTTCCATAAGGTACATGTATATCAAATCATGTATGCTTCAAACGTATTCAATTATATTTGTCAAAAATATAAATAAATTAATGAAATTTCCACAGAATGGCTGGATAATTCATCATCTTTGATTTGCCATTTTAGTCACACACTCAGACATTAAACAACAGTGTGGGACAAAACCCAAAGTAAAGAATGATAGTGTGTTGTAGACACAACCCCAGGGTCTCCGTGGGAGAATTCTACCAGGAGGATCAGCTGCCTTTCCCAGTTCATGATTTTGCTTTTTCCAACCTTCTTACTAGATCATGTTGATGTTGTTGACAGATTCCAGGATACCTTTAGGTTTGATTAATTAATTAGGGTCTGTTCTTTTTTAAGTTTATCATTTTCTATAAGTGTGTAGTGGATGAGCCCCAAGTGTTCTTTCCCTTGGTGGTTGGTTGGGGAAATTTTCTTTCAACAGGGAAATCTAAGGCTTTGTCTGTCAGTGCAGCAGGGCTGGCGGGGAGATTGTTTTGCAAGGCGAGGATTAAGGACGTTTAGTCACTTGGACATAAACTATTTTTCTGCTGTCATTTTAGTGTGGGAGTCAATGAAGACATCTAGCCTTCTTAATAAGTTACAGATAATCTCTCTCTGCATGCATGTTTTTCTGCTTCTAGCCTGGAGCAAAATGTTGCTCATGCCGAAAAGAATGATGTGTACTTGTTTGTTTTGCTATTAACTCTATCTTGATATATAGCACCATTTTGTAATTCAAATCGCCACCCCGAGCACTTTGTACCACATGTGTGCTTTCTTTCTTCCCAGTCCTGACTCTGATGATCTTATCTGTTTGTGTAACATGTGTGGGCCTCTGTGTTGAACTCCACATGAGGTATATTTGGCAATAATTAAAATCCAGGCCACCCTTTAACTTTGCACTCTATGAATATAAGGTTTCCTAAATAAACTTTAAGAGTAAAGTAGTTTAAAGCACTAGTGAATCTATTTAAGGGAAGAACTTTCAAACACAGTCATTGTTTGAAAGCAAAGAATCCTTCTAACCAGGTGTCATTTTCTTTAGTCAGGAATAAAACTTAGTCCAGATACATTTTGTTAAATGTGTCTACATTACCTCATATGTGTGAAAATAATTAAAACTTATTTAAAATATATCTGTAATTCACATCTTAACTTATATTGTCTTTTTTATTTATTAATCCAAGTGAAAGCTTCTACAATCCTTAGTTTTGAATGGAAGGATCAGAACACAGTGATAGGGGAGAACTGTTGGCACATTATGCTAGGGGGGACCCCCCAAAATTGGAATTCATTTATAAAAGCTGTAATTATTCTTACATGTTTAGACTTTGATCACCTTCAAAGTACTCTCCATTTCATGCAATACACCTATCAAGACATTTCTCCCACTGCTCAGAACATTTCTTGAACTCATCAATTTTGATGCCTTTTAGTGCTTCTGCTGTGTTTTTGTTTCACCTCTTCCACATCGGCAAAACGTTTCCCTTCGAGGACTTTTTCCATCTGGGGGAACAAACAAACAAAAAAGTTGCTTGGGTTAGATCTGGTGAATAGGGGGGGGGCATGGGGGTGATGACGTTTTTGGTCAAAAACTTCTGAACACTCAGCACTGTGTGGGCAAGTACACTCATAAATCACCCATCATGAAATGGGCAAATGCGTTGAAAGAGCCTTAAAAAAAATTCACTAAAGCCGAACACAGCCTCACAACAATGCCAGCTGGCACAGATGGGTTCCTAGAACACTCACCTAGTGGGGGGAAGCCTGTACTACAAGGGCCCACCCTCCAGAAGATAATTTCATTTTTGGGGTCCTCCCTTGTACTATAAATTCTCCATTTCTCAGTCTCTTTTTTTTTTCTTTCAACCAAGCCCAGCACAAAGGCCTTTTCCAGGATATATAGCAGAAATTCCAGGAGAATGCTGGGAAATAGGGCAAGAATTGGCAAGTGTTTTCTGCAAAAGGTTTGCATGTAGTAAATAGTTCATACTCTGAGGGTCATACACTGTCTCTTGCATATTCTTGCTTTGCTTTTCCTCCTTCCCACCCCCAACAACACTTCAAAAATATAAAACTTCTTAGTTTATGATGCCTCAAAAAAAAAAAAAAACAGGCCCTGGTTGGCCTATAACCAATTGTTTCCTGGAATAGAATATTGCTGATTCCATGAGAACACATGCAGTTGTATATGTTGTGACTGTTGAGTGTGTGTGTGTGTGTGTGTGTGTTTGGGGAGGGGATTTAGATGGTGGTCACTGAAAGCCTGGAAAACGTTTATTCCTTTTGCTTTACGAAACATTTCAATTTTGGGATGCTCAGTTTAGATTCTTCTAGTGACCTAAAGCTAGCCACCTTAAATTTTTTTCACAAAAAAGCAGGACAGTAATACACATGCTTGCATAAATGAGTTGGAATAACACATTAATAACCTTTGCAATAGATTTAACCATCTAAAAATATGTGTAGCCCTAGTTGGTGTGGCTCAGTGGATTGAGCACTGGCCTGCGAACTAAAGGGTCATCAGTTCAATTCCCAGTCAGTGCACGTGCCTGAATTGCAGGCCAGGTCCCCAGTGGGAGAGGTGAGGCGCTCAAGAGGCAACCCCACACTGGTGCTTCTCCCCCTCTCTTTCTCCCTCCTTTCCCCTCAGTCTAAAAAATAAAGTAAATAAAGTCTTTAAAAAATAAATAAATAAAAGTATATGTAGATGAACACAGATATCTCTAATACCACAACCCACCAAAAATGTTATTTATTTTGATTTCTCTCCAAACTTTTAAAATATCTGTTCTTATATATAATACATATATATCTGTACAGAATTGTGTATGTATATATAGATGTATATAAATTTCAGATAATTTTATGTTAATCATTTTACATCCATCTATTTTCACTTAATCCAAGTATTTTCTGGTGTAATCACTGATTATTTACAAACATAATTTTAAATTACCAGGTAACATTCTGCCTTACCAAAATCCCATCATGTATTGAATTATTTTCTATTAGGTTGTTTTTGCTATTATATATCACATTACAAGGAACATCTTCATATTTACAGTATTTGGGGGTACTTTTTAGAAACTGGCAGTTTTATTTTCTTGAATGAGAGCCAAAGATTTCACAAATATGTAACTACAAAAAAGCATTTTTTTGAAAGTTTATGTTGATAAGGAAAGGGAGTAAAAAAAGCATTTGATTGTTTCTTACCAGGAGGTAAATGACCTTCAAGAACTTACTATATCTGTCTTGCTCAAAAAGATATGCCAAGTTCCTCATGGTACTTTTCACCTACTTAATTAACTCTTTCATCTCCAGTTCTTTTTCCACTTGACTTACTCTCCAAATTCTCCACGATCCCCTTGGGCCAATGCTACATATAAGGAGTACTAAGAAATAAGAACTTAATTGCTAATTAAGGGAGTACTCTCTGTTAAGTAATTTAACCTAGAGGAGGTCACAAATCTCATATTATAGTGAAGATTATTTGAAATATAAAATTCAACTTAGTATTTGCTTTTGTATTGTTTGTGCCTGCTGAATTAGTTTTGAGCTCTACAGATTCAGAAATACCTATTTACAGAAATGCCCTGATATTAAATGTTGGCAGTAAAAGGTTTGATAAAAAAAGTGCTAAGTTTTAACTACCTAGTGTTTGCCATGAAAGCTGAAAAGATAAGAGCCAGTCAAATTGCTTGTATACCATAAAAAGTGCTACAAGATATTAGTCTAATGCCTTATCTACAGCAATGAATGTATCTCAGTTTGAACTACGTATAGTACTCTCTCTATCTAAAAAAAGTTATACACACTCAGCAGAAGGAATGGAAGGGGACATTGTCTCTGGGCAGGGACTATCAGCTGACTGATAATACTTAGGGATCTAAAAAGACATAGAGCCTTCCTGGAATGATCAGTTGGGCTCATTTAGAGGATACTTTCAGAGCTAATTCTATCTCCTGTTCACAAAATTCACTTTGTCCAAAGGTAATTGCTAGGTGTTTTAGGCATGCAGAGGGATGAAGGTGATACCTAAACCCAGATGCTAATTTTGAATAAGCCTGCCATAATCCTCTTCCACTCCTTTTCTTCACTCCACTTGATGGTTTATAAAGCACTATGTAACATTGGTTTCTATCACTGCAGATGAGGAAACAGAATCTCGAAGAAGGTATGTGCCTTATCCAGTGTCCTACACCTGAAAAGTAGGGCAATTGGGCTCTAGATCTTAGATGACTTTCAACACACCTACTGGGTGACAGAATTTGAAAAACCTGGGACATTTCCTTGTCCAAAGAATCTCCCTCGTGTACAGGTCATGGGATTTTCCTATTCCACTGTAAGAGATATTCTTTTGCTTTAATCACTTTTATTGATGAAGAAAGCATCAATAACTTATGTAACAGAACAGTGGTACTTTTTAAATGCTCCCTCTCAACTTCATGAAAACTCCACAAGGTAGATTCTTCTTTCCAAATTACAGTTGAAAATGTGTGGTTAGGAGCAATTAAATTACTTGCCTTGGATTCCACAGCTAGAAATGGTATACCTAGCACTCAAACCCAGAGCCCTGGAGAAAGCTTTCTCTTTTCTCTCTAGAAAAAAACAACTCAAAATATAAATTTTGAGACTTCTGGCCAAGATGGAGGCATAGGTAGACACACTGTGCCTCCTCACAAAACCAAAAGAAGGACAACAACAAATTTAAAAACAAAAAACAACCAGAACTGCCAGAAAACCTAACTCTTTGGAAGTCCAGCAACCAAGGAGTTAAAGAAAAAACATTCATCCAGACTGGTAAGAGGGGCAAAGACGGGCAGCAGGGCAGAGGACTCACAGCAAGGTGGCAGCTGGAGGACCAGGGCAGGCAAGGCAGTGGCTGGCAGACTGGGTGGCCCCACATATGTGTGCAGATAAACCAGGAGGAACAACTGGGGAGTGAGAAAGACAGTACAATCCAGGGTTCCAGCACAGGAAGATAAAAATCTCAAAATCTCTGACTGAAAAAACCTGTGAGGGTTGAGGTGGCGGGAGAAACTCCCAGCCTCACAGGAGAGTTCATTGGAGAGACCCACAGGGTCCTAGAATGTACACAAACCCACCCACCCAGGAATCAGCACCAGAAAGGCCCAATTTGCTTGTGGATGCTATGGGAGGGACAGAAAGCTGGCAGAGAACTAAACAAGCAGCATTGTTCCCTCTCAGACTCATTCCCCATATACAGTGCCATGACACAGCAGCAATGAGGGTTGCCCAACCCTGGTGAATACCTAAGGCTCCACTCCTTACTACATAACAGATGCACCCAGACAAAAAAAAAAAAGTCCCAAATGAAAAGAACAGATCAAAGCTCCAGAAAAAATACAACTAATGACGAAGGGATAGCTAACCCATCAGATGCACAGCACTGGTAATCAGGATGCTCACAGAATTGGTTGAGTCTGGTCACAAAATAGAGGAAAAAATGAAGGTTATGAAAAGTGAAATAAAGGAAAATATACAGGGAACGAACAGTGACAGGAAGGCAACTGGGACTCAAATCAATGGTTTGGACCCGAAGGAAGAAGTAAACAGTCAACTAGAACATAATGAAGAAACAAGAATTCATAAATATGAGAAGAAGCTTAGGAACCTCCAAGACCACTTTAACTGTTCCAACATCCAAATCATAGGGGCACCAGAAGGAGAAGAAGAACAGAAAGAAATTGAAAACTTATTTGAAAAAATAATGAAGGAGAACTTCCCTAATCTGGCAAAGGAAGTAGACTTCCAGGAAGTCCAGGAAGCTCTGAGAGTCCCAAAGAATTTGGACCCAAGGAAGCACACACCAAAGCACATCATAATTACATTAACCAAGGTTAAAGATAAGGAGAGAATCTTAAAAGCAGCAAGAGGAAAGGAGACAGTTACCTACAAAGAAGTTCCCATAGGACTATCAGTTGATTTCTCAAAAGAAACCTTGCAGGCAAGAAGGGGCTGGAAAGAAGTATTCCAAGTCATGAAAGGCAAGGACCTCCATCCAAGATTACTCTATCCAGCAAAGCTATCATTTAGAATGGAAGGGCAGATAAAGTGCTTCCCAGATAAGGTCAAGTGCAAGGAGTTCATCATCACCAAGCCCTTATTGTATGAAATGTTAAAGGGACTTATCTAAGAAAAAGAAAATGATCAAAAGTATGAAGAGTAAAATGACAACAAACTCACAACTATCAACACCTGAACCTAAAAATAAGAAAGAAACTAAGTGAACAACTAGAACAGGAACAGAATCACAGAAATGGAGATCACATGGAGGGTTATCAGCAGGCACAGGGAGTAGGGAGAATGGGGGAAAAGGTACAGGGAATAAGCCTAAATGGTAGGTAGAAGGTACACAGGGGGAGGTTGAGAATAGTATAGGAGATGTAGAAGCCAAAGAACTTATATATATGACCCATGGACATGAACTAAAGGGGGGAAATGTGGGTGGGAGGTGGTGTGCAGGGTGGAGGGGAATAAAGGGAAGAAAGTGGTACAACTGTAATAGCATAATCAATAAAATATATTTAAAAACAAAACACAAAGAAGAAAAAAAATTTCCCTCAAGGAGCAACACATCCACACCTTCTACAGAAATTGTTTATCTGGCTTAAAATGCAGGGATAATTGGCTGTAGTAGGTTGACGGCAGATGGATAAAGAAATCCAGAAGTAGGGGAAGCAGGTCTAAATGACCTGCAGAAATGATGGAGCTTGGGGGAGTGTGTGTGCACTTGGGGCAGAGCACCGATGGTACTGCCAATGGCTATTGGATAGGGTGTAGCTTAGGCAAGGTATGTACACTCTTTTTACACCATATTGTCCTCATCTGTGGAAATAATAACTCTTATCTTCCTGAATTGCTATGAAGAAAGGAAAAAGAAGGTTGTATAGTATCAAACATAAACTGCCACTACCTCAAAATTTCCCCACGCCAGCCCTGTACCTGAACAGAATCTATTTTTCACTCTCTACTGAATCTTTGTCATAAGAACAAAGCCAAACACAATTTTAAAACCTTTTCTTGTTCCCCTTCCCCCACAGCTACTAGGCCATTTCTGTGCTCCTCTTAGCAGAAAGACTCCGTTAGAATGTTGTCTTTTCTCACTGTCTCCTATTCCTCTCCTGCTACTCTTTCTCTAACTCCAGCTTAGCTCTCATCCCACAACTTCTCTGGAACTGCAGTCTGAGTTCCCAGTTGCGAATCTCATGGTCAATTCTCCACCATCATCAGTGACACAGCTTGTCACTCCCTTCTCCTTGATTACCTTTTGACTTAGTTTATTAGACAGTCCACTTTCTTGTTTTCTCTCCTACCCAACTAACTGGTCACTCCTTCTTTATCACCTTTGTGGGTCTTTCCTCTTCTCCCCGGACACTGGACATTGGAGTGTCGAGAGCTTCAGTCATCATTTTTCCCCTCTACTTAGTCCTGTGATGAACTTATTAAAAGTCATGGATTTAAATACCATTTATCTTCCAACCATTTCAATTATACAGGCCCAAACCAGACTTTTTCCTAAGCTTCAGCCTCAATGAGTCCACAACTGACTACTGGCCACCTCCTCTTTGATGTCTAACTGGCATTTCAAATTCAACATGTCTAAAACAAAAATGCCACCCCCACCTCACCCCATCTGCTTTTTCTGTAGTCTACCCCATCACAGCAGATAACAATTTGTCCTTCTAGTTGCGCAAAGACAAACCCTTGGAGTCACTTTCACTCTTTGTTCTCTTCACGGCTCGAACTCAGTCCTGTAGGAAATCTTAAACGACTTCTCACCACCTCCGCTGCTACTACTCTGGTTTGAACGCTGTCATTTCTTGTCTAGATTAGTACAAAAGTCTCCTGAATTTTACCCTGATTCCTACTAGGAAGCCAGAATGATCTTTCCAAACATGATATTATCATTATCAATCCTTTTTTTTTTATTGTTGTTCAAGTACAATTGTCTCCATTTCTCCCTCCCATCTCCACCTCCTCCCCTCAATCCTACCACCCTTTGGCTTTGTCCATGTGTCCTTTAAACATGTTCCTTAATGACCCTTCCCCATTTTTTGTCCATAATCCCCCTGCACCCTCCTCTCTGGTTACTGTCAGTTTGTTCTTTATTTCAGTGTCTCTGGTTATATTTTGCTTGCTTGTTTGTTTTGTTGATTAGGTTCCACTTATAGTTGAGATCATATGGTATTTGTCTTTCACTGCCTGGCGTATTTCACTCAGCATAATGCACTCCAGATCCAACCATGCTGTCGTGAAGGGCAGGAGCTCCTGCTTTTTTTGTGCTGCATAGCATTCATATCAATCCTTTTCTCAACCACTTGCAATGTCTCTCCGTTTTATGAAGAATAAAAACCAGTCTTAAAATGGGTCATATGGCCCTTGTTTCTTCTTGGTCTCCATTTCCTACTACTATCTCCTTTCATTCCAGCCACACTGTCCTCCTTTCTGGTTTTGGAAGGCAGAAACACTCTGCTTTAGGGAACTTTACTCTAGCTGTTTCTTTGCCTGGAACACCCTTCCCCTAGATATTTATGTGGTTAGTATCCTTACCTCTTTCAAGTCTTCTACAGATGTCAGCTTCTCAATGAGAACTACCTAAATAGATCATCCTGTTTAACACAGAATACTGTTCACCAACCCACCATTAGCACTCTCTTCTTTCCTATATTGATGTACTTCTTTTCTCCCCATAGCACTTACTATCTTTTAAATATTCTGTATAATATACTCATTAATTACATTTATTTTATTTTTGTCCCCCTCCACTAGAATGTAGGCTCCTTGAGAGCTGGAATGCTTATCTGTGTTGCTCAGTGAGTACCCAAAGTGTCTAGAACAGTGGGGTACACATAGCGGGCACTTAATAGCTATTTTTTGAATGAATAATTGATTGACTAAACTGTAAATGAACTGAAACTGATTCAATAGCGGGGTAGTCATCTTCTCTATATCAGTCTGTGGGAAAACTATAAGTACAAATTCAACATGTCTAAAACTAAAATTTCAGTGGTGCCTCCACCTCATCCCAACAAATCTGTTTTTTCTGTAGCCTTCCCCATCAGAGTTGATGGCAATTTGTTCTTCTACCAGTACCCACTCTCTCACTCGATTCCAAGGGGGAGGTGTAAATCAGTTTTTTAAAGTTTAGCTTATCAATTGCAATAAAAATGTGTACCACTGACCTGGAATTAAAAATCAAAAGAAGTCAGTTAATATAGACTTTCATCTCTAGAAATAGATTTTTTTAAACGTATTTTATTGATTTTGCTATTACAGTTGTCCCATCTCCCCCCCTTTATTCCCCTCCACCCTACACACCCCCTCCCATCCGTACCCCCCCTTTAGTTCATGTCCATGGGTCATATATATAAGTTCTTTGGCTTCTACATCTTCTATACTATTCTCAACCTCCCCCTGTGTACCTTCTACCTACCATTTATGCTTCTTATTCCCTGTACCTTTTTCCCCTCTTTCCCCATCCAGTCCCCTGATGATAACCCTCCATGTGATCTCCATTTCTGTAATTCTGTTCCTGTTCTAGTTGTTTGCTTAGCTTCTTTTTTTTAGGTTCAGGTGTTGATAGTTGTGAGTTTGTTGTCATTTTACTGTTTATAGTTTTG
This sequence comes from Macrotus californicus, assembly GCA_007922815.1. Taxonomy (NCBI): domain Eukaryota; kingdom Metazoa; phylum Chordata; class Mammalia; order Chiroptera; family Phyllostomidae; genus Macrotus; species Macrotus californicus. Next base: position 16,142 of record VMDR010019122.1, read on the forward strand.
ATCATTTTTTTTTTCTTAGGTGAGTCCCTTTAACATTTCATAGAATAAGAGCTTGGCGATGATGAACTCCTTGCACTTGATCTTATCTGGGAAGCACTTTATTTGCCCCCCCAATTCTAAATGATAGCTTTGCTGGATAGAGTAATCTTGGATGTAGTTCCTTGCCTTTCATGACTTGGAATACTTCTTGCCAGCCTCTTCTTGCCTGCAAGGTTTCTTTTGAGAAATCAACTGACAGTCTGATGGGCATTCCTACTCCTGGGAGTAGGTTACTGTCTCCTTTCCTCTTGCTGCTTTTAAGATTCTTTCCTTATCTTTAATCTTGGGTAATGTAATTATGATGTGCCTTGGTGTGTTCCTCCTTGGGTCCAACTTCTTTGGGACTCTCTGAATGTCCTGGACTCCCTGGAAGTCTATTTCCTTTGCCATATTGGGGAAGTTCTCCTCCGTTATTTGTTCAAATAATTTTCAATTTCTTTCTCTTCCTCTTCTCCTTCTGGCATCCCTATGATTCAGATGTTAGAACGTTTAAAGACATCCTGGAGGTTCCTAAGCCTCTCCTCGTTTTTTTGAATTCTTGTTTCTTCATTGTGTTGTGGTTGAATGTTTCTTTCTTCCTTCTGGTCCACACCATTGATTTGAGTCCCAGTTTTCTTCCCATCACTGTTGATTCCCTGTACATTTTCCTTCATTTCACTTGGCATAGCCTTCATTTGTTCATCTAATTTGTGACCAAATTCAACCAAGTCTGTGAGCATCCTGATTACCAGCGTTTTGAACTGTGCATCTGATAGATTGGCTATCTCTTCGTCGCTTAGTTGTGTTTTTTCTGGAGCTTTGATATGTTCTTTCATTTCAGCCATTTGTTTTTTGTCTGGGTGCACCTGTTATGTAGTAAGGGGCGAAGCCTTAGGTATTCACCAGAGTGGGGCAACCCACGTCACTGTGTGGTGACGCTGAGTATGGGGGAAAGGTCTGAGAGGGAACAATGCCACTAGCTCCACTCACTGCCAGTTTTCAGTCACTTACCCCACTACCCACAGTCAAATTGGGCCGTTCTGGTGCTGATTCCCAGGTGGGTGGGCTTCTGTACATTCTAGAACCCTGTGGGTTTCTCCAATGAGCTCTCCTGTGAGTCCGGGAGTTTCTCCCGCTGCCGCCACCTCAACCCCTACAGGTGTCTTCACTTAGAGGTTTGAGGTTTTATTTCCCTGCACTGGGACCCTGGGCTGCATGGTCTGTTTGGCTCCCTAGTTGCTCCTCCCAGTTTATCCGAACATGGGTGTGGGACTGCCTGGTCCGCCAGCTGCCACTTCCACCTCACCATGAGTCCTCTCCACCCGGCTTCCCTCTCCACCCCTCCTACTGGTCTGGGTGAGTGTTTCTTCTTTAACTCCTTGGTTGTTGGACTTTCATACAGTTCAATTTTCTGTCAGTTCTGGTTGTTTTCTGTTTTTAAATTTGTTGTTGTCCTTCTTTTGGTTGTGCAAGGAGGCACAGTGTATCTACCTACACCTTCATCTTGGCCAGACAAAACCACCTAGAAATGGATTTTTTTTAAAAAATTAAACAACTGTGTATGCACAATGTTTACAGTCAGTGAGTCATCATTGGAACTCAAATCTTATATTTAAAAAGTAATGATCTAATAGATTTCTGTCAAAAATTCCCTGTTTTCCAAAGTATGTTCTCTTGAACCCTAAATCTAAGAGACGTTTAGTGAAATAAGTATACTTGGGCCCAATAAAATAGTAAAATGACTCAATGGTGTGTTACAGCAAGCTCTTGCTGGCTTACAAGAGCCAAACGTGCACAGCACTCCCCAGCTTCACATCAGTAGCTTGAATCTGCTGCGTTGGGAGAATTGACACCAAGGAAATAGGCAATTGACAATAAGGAAACATTGTCAATCAGACCTGATTAGATTTAGATAAAATTTAATAAGAGAGTCAGTGTTAACAGAGCCACTATCTACTACTAAACAAAATCTACATTTGCATGTTAAAATTGTGGAGACCTTTGTGGAAAAAATTAATTTATCTTTGTCTTCCAGTCTTACTAAATGTGCATAACTGTGGAAATAGCCTTTATTTGGGGGTTTTGAGTGTGTGTGTTTATCATGGACACACATTAGTACTCTACTAGAATACTCTTTGTAAAATGCTGTGATAGTGGAAATTAAATTGAATTTTTTAGTCTAAAAATGATAGAATTGGGGGACAGGCTGAGTGGAGGGAGGGTGAAGGGGGAAAAGTTGGGCAACTGTAATAGCATAAACAATAAAATATTTTTTAAAAACAGGAAAACAACACCTAGGTTTTTCAGATGTGTAATCTGGGGCAACATATTCCTTCATATGAACTGAGGAAAACAACTAATTTGCAAGATTTTAAAAAAACTTAAAATGAAACAAAGCCTGTAACACTTTGTGACATGTATTAGGTAAT
>VMDR010019123.1:0-18590 GCA_007922815.1 Macrotus californicus
GAATATTGTGTGAGGCAGGGTAGACAAGATCAAGCTACCCAAGAGAAGGAAACCCTGACTGACGAAGTGATTAACCAGTAATGAAATTTTTGGATTACATTAATTACATCTTATATTATATTTATTGCACCTTCTAGTGGAGGCAACTTTATTATTAATTCTTAGAGAACATGACATAACAACTTTGTCATTTTGCTTTTTTGAACACATTTTCAAAATTTGAGACACTTTATGTCTCAAATGGGTTTTAATTTGAGACACTATAAAATGAAGCCTATAGACCACATCCAGTGCAGAGAACAGCACAGCCCTCTTTAGCCATCACACTCTTCGAAGCAACACAGAGCCTAGTTGTCACATAGGGAAGCAGTCCGATCCAGGGCTCCAGATGGACAGGTGCCCAGACGACAGTGCTGACTTCCTTAGCACTGGTCATGGGGGTGGCCCCCTTCAGACCTCCTCTCATCCCTCTTCAATGATGTGGTTTAGTTTCCATCTGCTCAGAGTCTTATTTACAAAAACATCATATCTCCTTCCTCCCCTCGCCCCTCCCCACATTTTTTTGGTTATAAACAAATCTGCCCTTATTGTTTAACATTCAGAAAAATGAAGCAGGGCTCTCTATAAAGATTTTGGCTTACGGTGAAGTGACTGCTCACATGTTCCACAGAATGAACGGTCCTGTAAACCAACACCGGCCTGTGCTGCCTTCATTGCACCCCTTCCTGAAACCCTGACCATCTCTCATAGCCTTATTTCACTGACGCTCTGTAGCCAAGCACCCAAGAGGTGCTAAGAACAGCCACACTTCATTTAAAGGTCTATTCAAATGTATGAAATGGTGTAAGTTCAGGTATTAAACTTTTCGCTGGATAAGCTAGCATTTCTGCAGCATCTCGTGTAGGAGCAGAGTGGCAGCACTGTTTCCAGCTTACAACCCTTCCAATGCCTTTCTTTCAGAACACACATTACATAAGGCCAAAATATTATGTGGTTGTTGTTGAAGAACATTATAAATAAACATACCTTCTTTATCATCCTAGTCTGTGTCATGTACTTCTTGTGATGTAGCAATTGGTGAGGATGGGCTTCCATACAAGTTCTCATAATGTGACAAAACTAACTTTCCATAACACAGCCCAGGATAGAAATAATAACCAGTCATCCCATGAAACTGCCTATGTGGCTAGGGAAAATTAGGTAATTCATCTCCTAGTGAGGCTTCTACCAAAATGGATGGGTGCTGAAAATTTTATTTTCATAAAATCTAACTCTATTCCTAGAGAGTGCTTGAGTATCATATGGTTTAAGGATGCACAGTGATGTACATGTCAGATTCTAGAAAAGCTCTAATGATTTGAGTAATACTATGTTAATTTCAAAGCAAAGAACATTGGTATTAGGACAGGAAAACAGTGCTGGTTCATTATTGTCAATACAGAGAAGCAGAGAGAGAAAATGCAGCATGAATCAATAAGGCCCTTTTGAATTGCTTAAATTTTTAATACAGTGAAATAAACTCCAAGACACTTAGGAAGCATCTCATAGTTGTAGTTCACAGAAACATAAGAATTTAAGTCCTAGTAACAGTGCATGTGATTTATCAACCTGATATTTCCCATAGCATTTAGTGATCATCTCTATTTGGACTCTGATTGTTTTATCTAAACTGAACATCTGATATTGACCCTGAAACCAGCTCCTCCTACAGTCTTGTCATCCCTTAAACTTAGAAGTCATCCTGATGCCTCTCCTTCCTCCTCAGCCAGCCCTTTGGGTCTACCTTCAGGTCATCTCCCTAGTTAGACCATTTCTCATCCCCATCGTTACCTCCCTAGCCCAGCCCACTCATCATTAGCCTGTGTGTTGCAATTCCACAAGCAGCATTGTTATCACCTAGGAGATTGTTATGAGAGACAGGTCGCAGCCTTACTAAGTTGGAATGGAATTATAACACAATCCCCAGAAGACTCATATGCACGATGAATTTTAAGAAGCAATAACTTAGACAATTCTGGTGCCTTCTATCTGGTCTCCAGCTTTATCTTCTGCCCCTATCACAATTCTGTTCTCCACTTACATAATAGGCAGGATTCTGAAATGACCCTCAAAATTCTCTACTCTCTGTGGCTAGAAACTAACAGCGACCCCAGGCTGCCAGTCAGCAAGAACAAAGAAACAATAAGCCAGTTAAGACAAAAATGTCTTAAAGATGCTTCACAACAAAGTGAATATTCTTAACACACTGAACTGTACTTAAAAATGGTTACGATGATCAAATTTATATTATGCATTTTTTACCACAATAGAAAAAATGATTAGGATGGCAAAAGCAAACAACACACAAACAAAACTTGGGGACCTGGACCTCAGTCTTGACACCAAAAGGTAGTGAATTCTGCCAACAACCTGCATAAGCTTGGAACAGAACCCTGCATTTCAAATGCCTTCTTGATTTGAGATTCATGAGATGCTGAGCAGAGAATCCAGCTAAATGGGCCCTCCCTGACTCTGACCCCGTGGAAACTGTGAGACAATAAATACATGTTGTTTAAAGACACAAAACCTGTAGTAATTTGTAATGCTGTATAACAAATCTAATACAATCAGTAGGTAAAGTAATTTTAAAAAATATATGCCACATTGTGTGTCACTCCTTGGCTCAGTTTCCTCCAAAAACTCTTCCTTTTTTCAGAGTAAAATGTAAATAAATGCCTTACCATGGCTGAAAGATACTATATGATATCACTACTCACATCATCTCTGATCTCGTGTCCTACTGCTCTGTGGTGCTCACTCTACTCTAGCCACATTGTCATCTTTTCTGTCTGAAAATGGGAAGAAGCCTCAGGGCTGGGCACTTGCTGTCACCTCTTCCTGGAATGCTTCCTGAAATGCTTCGCCTCAGATGTCTTCTCTTTCTCCTGCTCTAGCTTCAATGAGGTCCCTGCTCAAATGCATCTAATTAGAGAAACTTTCCCTGGACATCCTGTACAAAATGCACTTGGTCATTCTCAATTCTCTCTCCTTAATTTATTTTTGTTCTCCTAAGAAATTAATTGGGTTTGTTTCCACACCCTAGAACATGGGAAAAAGCCCTGGGACATAGCAGGTGTTCAGTAAACATTTGCTGAAAGACTGAATCAGACAAATGAAGATGATGATGTCTTTTGTATTATGAATTTGAGCTCACAGAGATCTAACATAAAATACAAAAAAAATTTGAAGCTCAACTGTAGGTCACATGTTACTCTTAGCTATATGACAGTTTTGTTGAGTAGTCTGTACTAAACTTCTGCTCAAGGGTACCAAGAAGGACATGATGTCCAACCTAAAGTTGCCTGACATTTTACAGCAAAATAATCCTCAGTAACAAGATTATATTTAAACCGAATCAAATGATTACACTGATTGCGGACCTGGTTTAAAACACTTACTAGATTATGGTGTCAAGTACAGTACTGGAAACCTCCTGAGTTTTTGTGATTAAAATTAAAATAAAAAAGGGAAAATTATTTTTTATGAAAAGTTGTAAAATAGAAAAAGTCTATGAAAAACATGTTTTGTAAAATGCTGTAAAACCAAAAGTCTACTACTGAGGTTCTTTGCAAAGGACTCTAGAAATGAAGTTGTTTCAAATTATCGTAAGTAGAAAACCAGGGGAAGTAGATGAACGAAGTGTTAAAACTGTGCACAAGGATGAAACATAAAAAAGCATTAAATGTATTTTACCTCTCTTTAACAGTGAAATATTATTCTTATGTTTTAATATTATTTTCAAAATTACCAAATTAGTATTAAATAATATATTAAACCCACCCTGTATATCAAAAATATTATCACTTCAACATGTAATTAATACAAAAAATAGTTTATTTTTTTATATTAAGTGTTCAAAATATGTGTATTTGACAGCATATCTCAACTCAGACTAGCCAGATTTCAAGTGTTCAAGAGCCACACTTGGACGGAGCAGATCTAGAGAATGAAAGGGGAGTTGAGCTGCAGTTGCTTTGATTTGCCTTTTACCAAGTTCATTAAATCTCTTAGCCCTTCTGCCCACTCTTTGAAAAGTTCCTCCTTCTTTAAATTTTACTTTATTTTCTAATATGTATGGATGTATGCATGCATGAATGTATGTATGTATGTATTTTGCCTCCTGAAATGTTAGAGTACAAAAGCCTGTCCTAGAACAAGAAGACAAGAAGACCCTTGTAGGGACCACCTCTTCGCAGGAGGTTCCCGAGGCTGGTCGCCTGCCTGCGCCGCTCTTCCATTTGGCTCCACAGGCGCTCAGTGCTTTGGAGGGCAGTCAGCTACGTTCCTGCAAGGTGACTGTCGTGGCTGCCTCAAAAGGGAGGCCACACCCCGGGGGAATCAGAGACTGTCACAGTCCTCGGGCCTCCTTGTGACATCACAGCGCTATGCTTTGGGGATTCCAGTCCAGGAAGGCTGCAGGCTAACAGGCCCCGGGAGTTAAAGATTTTCAGTGGGAGAGAGCCGGGGCCCCAGGAGGCTACGACTAGGTCTCCGCCACGATGGCCACAGCTCGTTGCTTCCAGTCCCGTCCTCTGACCTGGCGGAAGCAGGTGAAAATGTGCGCGACAGCAGGAAAAGACCCGTGGTAGGGAAGCACTCCACTACTTCCAAGGAGCACCAGTGGGGTTTTCTGAGTGGATCCCTAACCTCTGCTGTTGGGTTGGAGGTTGCTGTCACGTGATCCAGAAACGATTGCCACCGCTCTCCCCTTCCTTTCCCTTCCCTTCCCCACCCACTCAGAGGTCCCGGAGGCTGAGAGTGGTTTCCTAGGCAACCGCAAGGGCAGACTGTACACACAGGCCCAGGGCCGGAGAAGGTGTTGTGCCTGCTGCTGCAAGACGAGGATTTGCGAGGTCGGAGTGGATTTAGCTCTGTTTCCATTGCTCCGGAATCCACCTTCTCTCTGGGGCATGGTGAGTGTCACCTGGTGGCCTTTCCTCCCCTCTGTCTGGTCCCTCTCCAGCCACACACCGAGAGGAAGCCGGGAGACAAGCATAGTTGAAGTCAAAGGGCTCGGGAATGGTGCAATGGAGATAATGAGAGACAGTGACATGGCTTTGTCTAAGGCCATCAGTGAGCAGAGTAAAGCTTAAGAGGAGAAGGAAAGGGAGGGTGGTCCACAGCCACGTGTTCGGCTTTTACTGCACCAGTTAAGGTACTGGGTGGAGAGAACCCAATGCTCCTCCGTGAAACTTGACCCTGCCCTCCCCCAGCAGCAAGGGCGTTTGGCCCACCAAGGATAATGGATGGATTCTGATCACTTTATACCCAAGGCGGGAAACAGTGTGATCATACAGGGCTTCTAGTTTGTAGAAAAGAAATTTGATTTTCTCAGGATGACACCCTACCCAGCTCTCAGGGCAGACAGAAACATGGTCCTTTACACTCTAATTATTATTTTACTCTGATTGGTCATGTACAGCAAACATTTCATTTGCACCATAATGCTGAAGATGCTGTGGTATGACAATTAATTCAAACCATTCAACAAACTATTATCAATCACCATGTGTGTGCCAGACACCATAAAAAGTTTATGTTTTCTGCCTTCAGTGAACATGTAACCTTGTAGGGAGGAGAGACCTGCCAGCAACACAAGTGGGACAGGTTCCATACTACCAGAGAGAAAGTCTTCACATAGCAAGTCCTTCATTTAAACCTTTAAGGATGTACAGAGTATGCTATAATGTCAAGGGAAAAAGACATTTTAGGTTACAGAAACAGCATATGCCAATGCATAGAACTATCCCAGCATGTTCAGAGAAATATAGCTGTGGCCAAAGCTGGGGTGCTCTGGGGAGTTTGAATGTTGGGCCTGAGGGGCAAGCAAGAGTCAAAGCACACTGACCATGCAAACCTTCCAAGGGGACTAGTGTGAGCGGATTTACCTTTCAGGAGGCTGGCTGTCACAGGAGTGTTGAGGATGGGCTGGAGGGGAGTGAGACGATAGGAAGGGAACCAGTTAAGGTGAAATGACAAGGGCCTGGACCAAGGAAGAGGCTATTGGAATGGAGAGAATGAAAAAAAATGATAGACTTTTAAGAGGTATATGCGGAAGGATTTCAGGAGTGAGTTTACATCGAGGGAAGAGTAGAGAATGGTTGAGGGGAAGTCCCAGGTTTCTGACTTGGAGGATTAGAAGGATAGTGTCAGGTACCAAGAGAAGGCAAACATTAGGACAAGCAGCCTGGCTGGAAAATATAACGAGTTCAGTTTTGAAAATACAAATTTGAGATGCCTGTGACACATTCAGATGGAGCTTTCTATGTGGCTAGTTGGTTTTGCTGCGCAGGGAAGAAAAAGATACAGATTAGTAATTTTTCACCAAGGAGAAAACAATGACCAGAAAAGTGGGTTTGAAATAACAGATAGGGAGAAGACAAGGAGAAAAAGTCAAACCAAAGAGGAAAACAAAGAAGAGAGTCATCAGCATTGTCAAATGTCCTGTCATAGTCAAGTCATGAGCTGAAACATGCCCAGTGTCTTTGGCAATGAGATCATTGCTGACCTTAGTAAGAGAAAGGTTTACTTAGTAGAAGAAAGGTTGTAGTTTAATGTATCCCCTGTCAGGTTGGGGTGAGCTGAGACATGAATGGAAGTACTGAAGTTATGTTAATGACTAGAAGTGTTTCTGTGATGGTGTCTAAAACCAGCTATTCATAGAATGTGGGCAGGAGGAGTTCTTCTGTTTGTTTTTGTTTGTTTTAAGCCATCCAGTTTGTATTAATTTTCTGTAGACACCCTAGGAGACTTTCACTGACTGTCTTGATCTGGTCATACTTGTAACTACTCTTTTGTGATTAATAAATGTGTAGTTGACATTTGTATTTATACTTCTGGAATCTTCACCTCATTTTGTGGTAAAAAGATGTTGCTTTAAGAAAAGCGATGCTGAATATATCTTCAGGTTTAGTGACAGAAAACAGAGGGCAAAGCTGATTGGCACATTTTTAACCCACTGACCTCAGGGGTTAATGAGATAAAACTTATATTTTTAGTTAGCTATGAAGAAGATGGACTTTTAAATTCTCACTGGATTGGAACCTAAGTAGTTGGAGATGCTACGACCATCCTGCCACTGTGGGAACCTGGGATTGCAGCCACTATTTGAAAGAAGAGCTGAGAAATGAAGAGGGACCAAGTTCTAGTGAGGTCACTTGATACCCATCCACATAAACTCATTACAACTGAAGCTAGTCCTCTGCCTGTCCCTCACTGCTCATGAGTCAAAAATTCCCTTTTCATTCAAGCCATTTTGAATTGTCTCCTAATGTATCCCAATTAAGAGTCCTGAGGAAATAGACTTCTGCCTAACCTATTATCTTAAGTATTTTGATTACTAATATAAATGATGTGAACACATCACTTACATCAAAACAGTTAACACGTTTCATCTAAAACATAGGCATTTACCTTATACCTAACTCAGTATCCCCTATAACAAAGTGTGAGTAGACTGAATGCCATAAACCTCAATATATTTTGTAGTGTGTGTGTTAGGATAGCCTTCCAAATTTAATCCAGGTACTAATCCATGGGAGTCACCGCATCAAGAAAGGAGACGCCCCCTGCAATGTTCACAGCCTGAGGACTACTGAAAAGGCACACTGGGGTTACAATACTGTGTTTTCCCAAGCCCTTGTAATATAAAATGTTAAAGGGACTAATCTAAGAGAAAGAAGATAAAAAATATGAACAGTAAAATGACAACAAACTCACAAGTATCAGCAACTGAACCTAAAAAAAAACACAACTAAGGAAACAATTAGAACAGGAACAGAATCACAGAAATGGAGATCACATGGAGGGTTATCAGCAGGGTGAAGGAGGGGAGAGAATGGGGGGAAAAGTGTAGTGAATAAGAAGCAAAATTGGTAGGTACAAAATAGACAGGGGGAGGTTGAGAATAGTATGGGAAATGGAGAAGCCCAAGAACTTACATGTATGACCCATGGACATGAACTAAGGAGGAAAATGCTGGAGGGAGGGGAAGTGCAGGGCGAAGGGAGATAAAGGGGAGAAAAAAATGGGACAACTGTAATAGCATAATCAATACAATATACTTAAAGAAAGCAATAGTGGATTTGAAAAAATTATTGAAGCTACAATAGTCAACATTCCATACTCAAGGTGTTCCACTAATATGACAGTTTACAAGGCCATATGTTCCCAAGCTTTATATCTTAACTTTTATGTATTTTTCTTAACTTTTAATTATTTTAATTACCTTAGACAAGGGTTTGATGATCTCCAGCATATATAAAGAACTCACATGACTCCACTCTAGGAAGATAAAAAATTCAATTAAAAAACAGGCAAAGGATCTGAACAGACACTTCTCCAAAGAGGATATACAGAGGGCCCAGAGACATATAAAAAGATGCTCAGCATCACTAGCCATCAGAGAGATGCAAATTAAAAGCACAATGTGATACCACTTCACACCAGTCAGAATGGCCATCATAAACAAATCAACAAACAAGAAGTACAGGTGAGGTTTTGGAAAAAAGGGAACCCTAGCACACTGTTGCTGGGACTGCAGAGTGGTGCAGCCACTGTGGAAAACAGTATGGAATTTCCTGAGTGAACTAAAAATGGAACTGCCTTTTGACCCAGCAATTCTACTGCTGGGATTATACCCTAAGAATCCTGAAACACCAATTCAAAAGAACCTATGCACCCCAATGTTCATAGCAGCACAATTTACAATAGCCAAGTGTTGGAAGCAACCTAAGTGCCCATCAGTAAATGAATGGATCAAAAAACTGTGGAACATTTACATAATGGAATACTATGCAGCAGAAAGAAGGAAGGAGCTCCTACCCTTTGTGACAGCATGGATGGAACTAGAAAGCATTATGCTAAGTGAAACAAGCCAGGTGGTGAGGGACAAATACCATATGATCTCATCTGTAAGTGGAACATAATCAACAAAACAAACAAGTGAGCAAAATAGAATCAGAGACATGGAAATAAAGAACAAACTGGTGGTGACAAGAGGGGAGCAGGGAGGGAGGTGATGGCCAGAAGAAGGGGAGGGGTCTAGTCAAGGAGCACATATAAGAACCCAGGACAAAGACAGTGGAGGGAGAACTGAATGTGGGAGGTGGGTGTGGGTAGGGCAGGGAGAGGAATGCCGGAAAAATGGGAACAACTGCAATTGAACAACAATAAAATTTTTTCAAAAATGTGTTGAGGAGATACTGGTTAACAAAATTATAGAGGTTTCAGTTGCACAATTCTACAGTACATCATCTGTACATTATATTGTGTGTTCATCACCTAAGTCATGTCTCTGTCCATCACCATTTACCCCCCCATACCCTCCTCTTCCTTCCTCGCCTTCTCTCCATGGCAAACACCACACTGTTATCCATGCCCAAGAGTTCTTTCTGTCTCTCTTCTTTTTCTGGTTTAATCTCTTCAGGCTTCCCTCCCAGCTCACCCCCACTTCAGCTGTCAGCCTGTTCTCTGTATCTATGAGTCAGTCTTTATTTTACTATTAGTTCATTTTGTTCATTAGATTCCACATATGAGTAAAATTGTATTACTTGTCTTTTTCTGTCTGGCTTATTTCACTTAGTGTAATGCTTTCCAGAACCATAATGCTGTCAAAAAGTGAGATTTCCTTCTTTTTATGGCTAGGTAGTATTCCATTGTGTAAATGTACCACAGCCATTTCACCCACTCATCTTCTGATGGACACGGGCTGCTTCCAAATCTTGGTTATTGTAAATAACACTGAAATGAATGTAGGGGTGTATGTATTTTTCCAAATTAGTGTTTGGAGTTTCTTCAGATAAATTCCCAGAGCTAGAATCACTGGGTTGTTATGGAGTTCCATTTTTAATTTTGAGGGGTAACTCTACACTGCTTTCCACTGTGGCTGCACCAAACTGCATTCCCACCAGCAGTGCACAAAGGTTCCCTTTTCTCCACATCCTTGCCAACACTTGTTGTTTGTTGACTGACTAATGGTAGCCATTCTGACAGGTATCTCATTGTGGTTTTAATTTGCATTTCTCTGATGATTAGTGACATTGAGCATCTCTCGTATATTGATTATCCATATGTCCTCTTTGTAGAGCTATCTATTTAGGTCCTTTATCTAATTTTTAATTGGATTGTTTGCTTTTTTGGTGTTTAGTTTTACAAGTTTTTTAAAAATAAATTTTGGATATTAACCCCTTATTAGATGTATCAGTGAATTTGTTCTCCTGTTCAGTGAGTTGTCTTTTCATTTTGTTGATGACTTTCTTTGCTGAGCAAAAGCTTTTTAGTGTGATGTAGTCCCATTTGTTAATTTTTTATTTTGTTTCTCTTGCCTGAGGAGATATATTAGGAAAAGTATTGCTATAATAAATGTCCAAAATTTTACTGCCTAGATTTTCTTCCAGAATTTTTATGGTTTTGAGTCTAACTTTTGAGTGTTTAATCCATTTTGATTTATTCTTGTGTGTGGTATAACAAAGTGGTTTACTTTCATTTTTGCATGTGTCTGTCCAATATTCCCAACAAACTCTATTAATTTTTCAGTAATCCTCTTACCCACACCTCTGCCCTTAGTGCACATTCAAAATGCAATGCAGCATTTTTTTCTTTAATTTTGATTGAAAGACTAAGTTTTTTCTTTAACTGGTGAGGTTTATGATCATCCTTGAGATAATGGAAAACATCCTGGAATGATAAAATAACAGCTGAGATTCCCAGAGAGGAGGTGTGACTGCTGGTGGGACTGGATTTTGTCCTGCTTGCACTACGGGAAACAATTTCTGGTCACACGTGGAAAGCTGCACAGAACAACCCTGCAAGAGGAAGCCATCAATTTACCTACAGGTGGATTCTGAGAAATTCACTCAAAGGAGTCCCCAGCTAACTTAATGATTTCTAGAGTTTATTTGTAGATAGGTTCTGCATGTGCCTTGGTATTAGGAACAAAATGGAAACGTCTTGCCCTGGCTGGTGTGTCTCAGTTGGTTGGAGATTTGTCCCATAAACTGAAAGGTTACAGGTTCAATTCCTGGTCAGGAAACTTGCCTACATTATGGATTCATCCTCAATCTGGATACCGATAAGAATGGTCACTGGTTGGAGCACCGACAAGAAGCAACCGATTGATATTTCTCTTTCATCAATGCTCCTCTCCCTCTTTCTTCTCCTCCTTTCTCCTCTCTCTAAAATCAATAAGCATATCCTTGGATAAGGATTTAGAAAATGAAAACATGTGTCATTCTCTAGCTGAAGCCCCAGAAGGAAATGTGCTATACTGATTATAGAGTCAGGCCACACAGAGTATTTCCATTAAAAAGGCTCACTTTGCAGATGATCAAGCACCATATGAAATTCCAAGAATGAGAATCTAAAGGAAAGGAGGAATGATTTTAATCTACTGTTCCTATGAAATTCTTCTGGACTGCACTATAACTATTTCCAGAAGGATCTTTTCTGCACTTTAAAACAAATTCTTCTATCACCATTATATATTTTTTATCATTTATTTTGTTTGAAAACAGTTGTCTCCATCTCCCCGCCACCATTTTCCCCTGCCCTTCCACCATCAATCTTACCTTCCTTTGACTTAGTCCATGGGTCCTTTACATGTTCCTTGACAAACTTTTCCCTTCTTTCCCCCATTATCTCCCTCCACCTTCCCCTCTGGTTACTGTCAGTTTGTTCTTTAGTCAATGTCTCTGGTTATATTTTGCTCACTTGTTTCTTTTGTTGATTATGTTCCACTTACAGATAAGATCATATGGTATTTGTCTTTAACCACCTGGCTTACTTTGCTTAGCATAATGCTCTCTAGTTCCATCCATGCTGTCACAAAGGGTAGGAGCTCCTTCTTTCTTTCTGCTGCATAGTATGCCATTGTGTAAATGTCCCACATTTTTTTGATCCACTCATTGACTGATGGGCACTTAGGTTCCTTCCAGCACTTGGCTATTGTAAGTAATGCTGCTATGAACATTGGGGTGCATAGGTTCTTTTGAATTGGTGTTTCAGGATTCTTAGGGTATAATCCCAGCAGTAGAATTGCTGGGTCAAAAGGCAGTTCCATTTTTAGTTCACTCAGGAAATTCCATACTGTTTTCCACAGTGGCTGCACCACTCTGCAGTCCCAGCAACAGTGTGCTAGGGTTCCCTTTTTTCCAAAACCTCACCTGTACTTCTTGTTTGTTGATTTGTTTATGATGGCCATTCTGACTGGTGTGAAGTGGTATCACATTGTGCTTTTAATTTGCATCTCTCTGATGGCTAGTGATGCTGAGCATCTTTTCATATGTCTCTGGGCCCTCTGTATGTCCTCTTTGGAGAAGTGTCTGTTCAGATCCTTTGCTTGTTTTTTAATTGGATTTCTTGTCTTCCTGAAGTGGAGTCATGTGAGTTCTTTATATATGCTGGAGATCAAACCCTTGTCCGAGATATCTTTGGCAAATATACTTTCCCATACAGTTAGTTCTCCTTTCATTTTGCTGTTTTCTTTAGCCATGCAGAAACTTTTTATTTTGATGAGGTCCCATTTGTTGATTCTTTCCTTTATGTCCCTTGCTCTAGGGGACATATCAGTGAAAATATTGCTGCATAAAATGTCTGAGATTTTCCTGCTTATATTCTCCTCTAGGAATTTTATAGTATCATGACTTAAATATAAGTCATGATACCATAAAAAAGATGGATGCAAAAAAAAGATGGATTTATCCATCTTTTATCCATCTTGACTTATTTTTTGTGTATGGTATAATTTGGTGGTTGAGTTTCATTTTTTTTTACATGTAGCTGTCCAGATCTCCCAGCACCACTTGTTGAAGAGGCTATTTTTACTTCATTTTATGCTTCTTCCCCCTTTGTTAGACATTAATTGACCACAGAGACTTAGGTTTATTTCTGGGCTCTCTATTCTGTTCCATTAATTTATGTCTGTTCTTATGTCAGTACCAGACTGTTTTGATTACTATGGCCTTGTACTATAGTTTGATGTCAGTTATGGTGATCCCTCCTATTTTGTTCTTTTTTCTCAAAATTGCTGAGGCTATCTGGGGTCATTTACTGTTCTACAAAATTTTTGGAAGTGTTTGTTCTATATCTGTGAAATATGTCATTGGTATTTTAAAAAGAATCGCATTGAATCTGTAAATTGCTTTGGGTATTATGTACATTTTGATGTTAATTCTTCAAATCCATCAACAAGGTACATGCTTCCATTTGTCTGTGTCTTTCTTAATTTCTTTCTTCAGTGTTGTGTAGTTTTCCGAGTATAGGTCTTTTACCTCCTTCGTTGGGTTTATTCCTAGGTATTTTATTTTTCTTGTTATATATCAAATGGGATGTTTTTCCTGATTTCTCTTTCTGACATTTCATCATTGGTGTACAAAAATGTCTTTGATTTCTAAATATTGACTTTGTATCCTGCTGTTTTGCCAAATTCACTGATTAGGTTTTTTGGTGGAGTCTAGGATTTTATAGTCTAGGAGTTTATAGGATTTTCTATGTACACGATCATGCTATCTGCAAACAATGACAATTTTGCTTCCTCCTTTCCAATTTGGATGCCTTTTGTTTCATTTTTGTGTGTGATTGCTGTGGCTAGGACTTCCAATACTATATTGAATAGAAGTGGTGAAAGCAGACATCCTTGTCTTGTTCCTGATCTTAGTGGAAAAGTTTTTAGTTTTTGGCCATTGAATATGATGTTGGCTGTAAGTTTCTCATATATGTCCTTTATTATGTTGAGGTATGCTTCCTCTACTCCCATATTGCTGAGTGTTTTTATCATAAATGGGTGCTGTGCCTTATCAAATGCTTTTTCCACAACTATGGATATGACATGTGGTTTTGTCTTTCCTTTTGTTTGTGTGATATATTACATTGATTGATTTGCAAATATTATACCATCCTTGCATCCTGGGATGAATCCCATTTGATCATGGAGTATGATCTTTTTAATGTATTGCTGGATGCTGTTTGCCAGTATGTTGGTCAGGATTTTAATGTCTATGATCATCAGTGATATTGGCCAGTAGTTTTCTTTGTTGTGTCTTTATCTGGTTTTGGGATTAGGATGATTCTGGCTTCATAAATAGAACTTGGGAGTCTTTCCTCTTCTTGGATTTTTTGAAATAGTCTTAGAAGGATATGGGTTAGCTCTTTCTTAAATGTTTTGTAAAATTCTCTTGTGAAACCATCTGGTCCAGGGCTTTTGTGTGCCAGGAGATTTCTTATTACTGCTTTGATTTTGCCAGCTGTTATCAGTCTGTTCAGGCTTTCTGCTCCTTCTTAATTCAGTTTTGGAAAATTATATTTTTCTAGAAATTTGCCCATTTCACCCAGGTTTTCAAATTTCTTGCCATATAATTGTTCATAGTGATTTCTTACAATCCTTCATATTTATTTGGTATCTGTTGTAATCTCTCTTTTGTTTCTGATTTTGTTTATTTGGGTCTCTTTCTTTCTTGATGAGTGTACTTAAAGGCTTGTTGATTTTCCTTATCTTTTCAAAGAAGCAACTCCATCATGTATTGATCCTTAGAATTATTCTTTTAGTCTCTATGTCATTTAATTTTGCTCTGATCTTGATTATTTCCTCCCTTCTACTTGCTCTAGGCTTTGTTTGTTGTTGTTCCTCCAGTTCTTGTAGATGTAAGGTTAGGTTTTTTATTTGAAATGTTTCTATCTTTTTTATGTAGGCCTGTATCACCATGAACTTCCCTCTCAGGAGTGCCTTCACTGTATCCCATAAGTTTTGGACTGCTTTGAGTTCATTTTCATTTGTTTCCAAAAACTTTTATTTTTCTTCCTTGATCTCACTCCTAACTCATTCATTATTTAATAGAATGATATTCAATCTCCACAAATTTGAGTGTTCTTTTTGTTTTTTTTTCTTGCAGTTCATTTCTAGTTTTAAGCCCTTGTGGTCCCAGAAAAATGCTTGATATGATTTCAATTTTCTTGAATTTGTTGAGGCTAGTTTTATGCCCTATCATGTGGTCTGGCTTTGAAAATGCTCCATGTGCATTTGAAAAGAATGTGTATTTTGCTTCTTTGGAATGAAAGGTTTTATTCATATCAGTTAAGTCCATTTGATCTAATGTGTCATTCAGTTCCACAGTATCCTTGTTGATATTTTGTTTGGAAGATCTATACATTTTTGGCAGTGGGGTTTTAAAATCCCCTACTATAATTGTGTTGCTGTCTATATCTTTCTTGAAGTCCTCCAAGATTTTCCTTATATGTTTGGGTGCTCTTATGTTGGGTGCATATATGTTTATAATGTTTATGTCCTCTGGATGGATTCTTCCCTTGAGTATTATGAAGTATCTTTCTGTGTTTCTTTTTATGGCCTTTGTTTTGTCTGAAATAAGAATTGCTATCCCATCTTTTTTTCCTATCTGTTTGCTTGAAATATTTCCTTCCAACCTTTCACTTTCAGTCTGTGTAAGTCTTTTGTTCTGAGGTGAATCTCTTGTAGGCAGCATATATGTGGGTCATTTTTCTTATCGCTTCAGCTACCCTATGTCTTTTCATTAGAGCATTTAATCCATTAACATTTAACGTTATTATTACTAGGTATTTATTTATTGCCATTTTACTCCCTTTGTACCTGTGTTCCTCTCTCTCTCACTCTTTTTCATCATCATCTTATAGCAGTGCCTTTAGCATATCTTACAGTGCTGGTTTGGAGGAGGTTTATTCTTTTAGCTTTCTTTTATCCAGAAGCTCCTTATTTCACCTTCCATTTAATTGAGAGTCTTGCTCTATAGTCTTGGCTGAGGCCTTTGATTTTCCTTACTTTGAATATTTCTTGCCATTCCCTTCTGGCTTGGAGTATTTCCACTGAAAAGTCAGCTGCTAGTCTTATCGGGGCTCCCTTGTATGTTACTTCCTGTTTTTTCTTTGCTGCCTTTAAGATTCTCTCTTTGTCTTGGAATTTTGCCATTTTAATTATGATGTGTCTTGGAGTGGGCCTCTTTGGGTTCCTCTTGATTGGTACTCTGTGTTTCCCTGTGATTTGTGTGACTTTTTCTCTCATCAAGTTAGAGAAGTTTTCAATCATTATTTTTTCAAAGTGGTTTTCTATCCCTTGCTACTCTTCTTCTCCTTCTGGTATTCTTATTATACAGATATTATTATGTTTCATGTTGTCCTATTTGTTCCTTAATCCCTCTTTGTTCTTTCTGAGTCTTTTTTTCCTTTTCTTGCTCTTTCTGGGAGTTCTTTCCTACTTTGTCCTCCAGCTCACTGATTCAATCCTCTGCTTCATCTAGCCAGTTTTTCATTCCTTCTACTGTCTTTTTCAGTTCAGAAATTGTATTCTTCATTTTCTCTTGGCTTTTGTTGATAGTTTCTATTTCTTTTTCATGCTGATGTAATCCATAGTAAGTTCCTTGAAGCTTCCCTGTGGTTTTTGGTAATTCTCAGTCAGCTCATTGAGCTTCCTAATAACCATTGTTTTGAACTCTATATCTGATAGTTGACTTGCCTCTATTTCATTTAGCATTCTATCTGTGGATTCCTCCTTTTCTTTCATTTTGGGATTGTTTCTTTGTCTCCCCATTTTAGGGGAGACTCTTCTTATTTCCTTCTGCTTCTTAAATTGATCTGTTTTGAATCCCTGAGTTTGTGGTGTGAACTTCTATGGTAGGAGACCTGTGAGATTCAGTGGTGCAGTCTCCTTGATATCCTGAACTTGATGCTCTTGTGATGCCCTTTATGCCATTTATGTTGGCTCTCTGGATGTATTTGGGTTTTGATTGTTGTTGGGTTGTTCTTTGGTCAGTCCTTCCCTCCATCTGGTTGACTGAGGGTTATTCTGCCCATCATATTTTGTATACTATTGTGCAGGTACTGCCAAAACAAAACCACAAAGCCCAGGGAACAAACCCACAACTGCAAAAATATCTCCTTCCCCACCTCACAATCCCACTATCAACAGCAAATTAACCAGGATGAATAAGGGTGTAAAGAAATTAAGATTATTATAAGAAAGAAGAGAAATAAACTTTTGTATAAAATCTAGTAACTTAATATGCACAAACATAGTGGACAAGAAATAAATGTTAAAGAGCTATACAGGAAAGAAAATATCGCTAATCATGGAGAAGACCACAGTAAATTTCTTCTAGGTAGTTTCTAGTGTTTACAACTGTTTTTCTTCTTCTGGATCTGCCTCTGGTGATATAAGATGTTGATCTCATCTGACCTTAGGCAGGCTGTTCTGAGACTGTCAGGAATCTACTGTTCGTGCCTGTGTCCTTCAGTTGTTAATCTAGTTCACTCTGCACTCATCAGTCAGGCTTAAGCACCACAGAGCCGGGTCAGTGTCTCTCCTGGGGTCTGGGCTCTTGTTTCCCCTCAGGCTGCTGCTGCTCAGAGGGGAGTGGTATGCCTGAACACAGTGACTGCTGCTGTACAGGCAATGACTCAGCCCTGGGATCCTGGTAGCTCCTCTCTCAGTTCTCTCCCCAAAACTTCTGTCCCCAGTCTGTCTCAGGCATCTCCAGCCCACTCTACCCGTGCCTTTGCTGGAGTCCTGGGCAAGTGGCTGAAAACGAAAATTTGCACATTGGCCCTTTAAAAGGCTTTTTGCATCCACAGCCTTCTGTCTCTGGCAGAGAGCAAGCCTGCTGCTTTTTGCTGTCAGTTGTTATCTGTGTACTTTTTGGGTTCTGGTGCTCTTGGCCAGGGATCCCAGCTTAGGGTTTAGACTTCACACTTTGCAGGGGGATCCAACCAGTTGTCTAATTATCCCTCTGGTGCTGCTGCCTGTGGGGACCCAGGCAGCACTCTCGAACATTGCTGTACTCCTTACCTCTCAGTTAGTGCTGAAGCTGATTCTTCTGTCTGCCTGAGGTTATAAGGCCTCTCTCTTGCAATTGTTCAGTAGTTTGTTCTGGGTGATTTGCCCACAATTTAGTTGTAATTACAGATTGGTCCTGAGAGGAGGATAGTGTGGCTTCCGCTGACTCCTCTGCCCTCTTGCATCTCCATATCTACACTCTTAATTGTGTTTATTTCTGGAACAATATCTTAAGAGGGATCATAATTGATATGGTACAGCACACTTGATTGTGCCAGTTTTATGTTTGAAAATTGCATTGAGCACAGCTATAGGCAATTAAGAGCAGTGGCAGCAGCTCTTTTTTTTTAATTGTTTTAGTTTACAAACAACTTTATGACAATATTTACAGAAAATGAATTTCCTACAAAGGAGGAGCTGAGTGTGGCCATCAATGTAAACTTGACTTTCAGGCCAACTTGAGGGCTAGAAAACCTATCTCAAAACTGTGTTTGAAGATCAAGCATGGTCCTGACTCAGAGTATTTGTTTAGCTGGCGGTAGCTTAAAAGTAAACTGACAGAGGTGATGGCGAGGCCCTGCCATGTCATTCCCAGGTGCCCCCATTGTAGGCAAGTGTCCCATCACTCACAAAGGGGAGAGAACTAAGAGAAGACACAATCACTGTCTCCAGAGATGTGGAAGGAAATCAAGCATTATAAGAAACACTTAGACATTTGAAATAGTAATGGCTGGAAATTACTGCACAGAGGTAGGGC
>VMDR010019124.1:0-18591 GCA_007922815.1 Macrotus californicus
TCATTTTGAAGCAATTGTGAATGAGATTGTTTTTTAATTCCCTTTCTGTTCATTATTGGCATATAAAAATGCAACTGATTTCTGGATATTAATTTTGTATCCTGCTACTTTGCTGAATTAACTTATCAGTTCTGGTAGTTTCTTGGTGGAATCTTTGGGGTTCCCTAAATACAATATCATGTCATCTGCAAATAATGACAGTTTTACTTCTTCCTTCCAATTTGGATGCCTTTTATTTCTTCTTCCTATCTGATTGCTGTGGCTAGGACTTCCAGTACAATGCCGAATAAGACAGGTGATAGTAGACATCCCTGTCTTGTTCCCGATCTTAAGGGGCATGCTTATAGTTTTTGCCCATTGAATATGATGCTGGCAGTTGGTTTGTTATATGGCCATTATTATGTTTAGGTATGTTCCCTATTCCCACTTTGCTGAGAGTTTTTATCATAAATGGGTGCTAGATTTTATCAAATGCTTTTTCTTCATGTATTGATATGATCATATGAGTTTTATCCTTCATTTTGTTTACGTGCTGAATCACATTTATTGATTTGCAAATGTTGTACCAACCTTGCATTCCCAGAATAAGTCCTACTTGGTCATGGTGTCTGATCTTTTTGATGTTTTGCTGTATTTGGTTTGCTAATATTTTGTTGAGGATTTTAGTGTCTATGTTCATCAGGGATATTGGCCTATAGTTTTCTTTCTTTGTAGTGTCTTTATCTGACTTTGGAATTAGGATAATGCTGGCTTTGTAAAATGAGTTGGGGAGCCCTCCCTTCTCTTGAATTTCATGAAATAGTTTGAGAAGGAAAGGTGTTAGTTCTACTTGAAATTTTTGGTAAAATTCATCTGGCATTCGGATTTAATATTGACTTTTTGAAAAACAACTTTTTAAAGAAAAATCTCAAACAAGCATAAAAGCAGAGTATTGTATAAAGAAGACTCATGTACCCATTACCCATCTAAAACAGGTCATCAACTAATAACAGCCACTCTTATTTTATGTCTCAGCTCATATCCTTGCCCAACCACCCACTATCCCCAGTAAATCCTGCACATAAATAATTTTATCTGAGATTTAGACTGATCAGCTCTGGCTGTGTTGTCAAGTAGGACCCTGGATGATCACAGTGAATTTTTCTAGGTTGACCTTTTCTAGAATGTGTTCCAAAGAACATTTTTCCCCAGTGTATTTATGGGTTTTATGCCAAAAGAACAGAGTTCTCTGGTCAAGTAAATTCTCAAGTCATTGAGTTAAAGAATGCGATTTTCCTTCATCCTAAATGCTTTTCAGATCGTCTCAGAGGCTCTGGCACCAACAGTCTCCAAGAAGAGGAGATAATGTACAGAGAACCGTAACCTTATTTAACTCTGTAAGTACCTTTTTCACCAGTATCTTAGGGGAACAAAAGCGAAGTAGAGCACACTTTGGCCAACTCAAAACCAAACAAATAATACTTTGCAGGGACCTGTTTGGGTAGTCAGATGGTCTTCTCCAGGCCACATGTTTGCACTTTCTTTCAATTTCTTTTCATTTGCTTAGTGCAGCTAGAAGTGGGGCTCTTGAGTTCTAGGACCACTGCCCCCACTAGCAAAGAAGTGGTGTAGATTCTTTCTAATCTTGGCACAAAGGGAAGGGCCATTAAAGAAGCCTCATGTACCCATTTCCCATCTAAAACAAGTAATTAACTACTTATGGCCTCTTGTTTTATTTATCTCTCACCAACAAATGAGAGGAGAAGAGTTAATAAAATTAAGTGGTACCATTTAATGTGCAAGACAATGTCCCCACTTCCTCCCCACTCCATTGCGAAGCAATAGCAGCTTATATAAGCAGAACCTTGTGGACTTGAGGCTCTAGAAATTTACATAGTCATTGGATTGTTAGCTTTAGAGTGAAATTTGTGCTTAATGACTTAGAGAAGGGGAGAAATAGGGAACTGGGGAAATCTTAAGAAAATATTGAGCCTAAGTTCCTCTCTGAAGAATGCCATCAAGACTGTGCATAGCCTACTTGGTTATGGGGTGACTGTGCTGTTGTGTGTGCCTCTGTGAATTTTGCTTTTCAATTGATACTAAGATAGTCATTTGGCAAAAAGGGGAAGTTGTGAGGAGGTGTGGTAGGCATTACCATGTCCAGTTCTCCTCTCCTTCTGGGAACTTGGAAGAAAGTACTTCTTACCTACTTTGCCATAGAATAAAGCCATTTGACTATTTTTGGCTAAACCAATGTGAGCAGAAGTGACGTTAGTTCCTTGCAGGCTGAGTTAGTGAGAGGCTGATGCGTGATTATCCAGGCTTTCATTTCCTTGCCACAGGGACCAGGGAGTTGTCTGCATATTTCAGGTGATACAGGTACAAACATGGAGCACCATCTGTCCACCTGGGAGCCCTGAATTACTGTGGAGCCCCTAAATGACCCAAGGTGGTTATGTAGTGTGGACAAAGATAAACCTTGGTTGTGTTAAACCACTGGGATTTGGGGGTTAACTTGTTTCCAAAGTATAATTGGCACTTCCTGACTGATAGAGGGGACATAGCTTTACACTGTGTACCCCCACTAGCCTTCTCCACACTCAAATAGGCTAGCATCAGCATGAGTGATATCATAAGAGGCATCTACCAACAAATCATAACAGAGAAAATTTATGAATATTTTCAGCTACAGTGTGGTCTCTAGTGATAATAAAAGAAGAAAGAAACAAAAAGCTATCAAGTGAATATAAATTTATGAGTCTCTTCTTTCCATTGCCACTAGGAAGTCAATTTATCTGAGTTCACTGACATTTCTTTTTATTCATTATACCAAATGGAATAAAAGGGAGGTCCATGAAGACTTTAATACCTACCAGTAATAAATAAGAGCCAATATTTACCAAGTGATTACTCTATACCAAGCATTTCCCAAAGCACTTTAAATAAATTACATCTCATTTGTTCCTCATAAAAACCAGGTATCAGTACTAATATTTTTTAAAGACTTTATTTATTTATTTTTAGAGAGAGGGGAAGGGAGAGAGAAAGAGAAGGAGAAAAACATTGATTGGTTACCTCTCACATGTCTCCAACAGGAGACCTGGTCCATAATCCAGGCATGTGGCCTGACCAGGAATCGAAACTGCAACCTTTGGGTCTTCAGGACAACACCCAAGCCACTCAGCCACACCTGTCAGGGTACAGTACTAATATTATCATCTCTGTTTTATAGAGCCTGATCTTACAGAGAAAGCAGAGAGAGTTTGAGCATCTTACCCAAAATCACAAGTAGAAATCAGCAGAGCTGAAATAAAACTCAAGGCAGCCCACACTTTCACCATTCTGTTATATGACCCACGTATTACCATTATAAAAAAGTTCCTTTTTATTAAGACTCTTTTATTTGAGTAGTTTAAGCCTCACAGCAAAATTGAGGAAGAGGTAAAGAGATTTTCCATATACATCCTGCTCCACTTAGGCATAGCCTCTCCCATTGTCAACACCCCCCACCAGTTGTACAGTTGTACTGATGAACCCACATTGACACACCGTAATCACCCAAAGTCCATCGTTCACATTCCAATTCACTCTTGAAGCTGTATATTCTTTGGACTTGGACAAATGTGTAATGACATGACACATGACCATAACTGATGCATTGTACAGAGCATTTATTTCACTGCCTTAAAAATCCTCTGTGCTCTGTCTATTCCCTTCCCTAATACTTCAACCCCAGACTATCACTGGCTTTTTATTGTCTCACACGTTTTGCCCTTTCTAGAATGTCATATAGTTGGAATCACATAGTATGTAACATTTTCAGATTGCTTCTTTCACTTAGTAATAATACGCATTTAAGGTTCCTCCATGTCTTTTCATGGCTTGATAGCACTAAATAATATGCCATTATCTGGATAAACTAGAGTTTATTTATCCATTCACTTACCAAAAGACATCTCAGTTGCTTCAAAATTTTAGCAAATATGAACTGAAGTGCAACAAGCATCTATGTACGGGTTTCTTTGTGGATATAAGTTTTCAACTCATTTGGGTAAATGCCAAGGACCACAAATGGTATAGGTATCATGTGGTAAGAATGTGTTTAGTTTTGGAAGAAACTGACAAACTGTGCTCTAAAGGGGCAATACCACTTTGCATCCTTGTCAGCTGTGACTGAGAGTTTCTGTCCTTCCATGTCCTCACCAGCACTTGGTGTTTAGATTTTGATCATTTTAATAGGTGTGTAGTGGTATCTCATTGTTGTTTAATTTGCACCTCCCTGACGACCTATGATATGGACCATCTTTTTATATGCTTATTTGCCATCTGTGTGTCTCCTTTAGTAAAGTATCTGTTGAGATCTTTGGCCCAATTTAAAGTCGGGTTGTTTTGTTATTGAGTTTTTAATGTTCTTCATATATTTTGAGTAACAGTCTTTTATGAGATGTGTCTTTTGCAAATATTTTCTCCAGCCTGTGGCTTGTCTTCTCAGTCTCTTGACATTGCCTTTGCAGAGCAGAAGCTTTCTTATTTTAATGAAGTCCAGTTTATCAATTATTTCTTTCATGGATTATGTCTGTGGTGTTGTATCTAAAAAGTTATCACCATACCCAAGGATATCTAAGTTTTCTCTTATGTTATGGCCTAAGGGTTTTATGGATTTTCATTGTGCACACCTCCCATGAACTGCAGGTCCCAAATTTGAATATGAAGCCATGACCTTTCAACTACTCATCAAGTCCTGTCAACTCTATATCTCATTAATTTTTTTAATTCCTACCTCTCCTCTCCATGTGACCTCTGCCTTAGTTCAAGATCTCAGGATTTCTCATCCAAACTATTGCAATAGACAATTAGTCTCATTTCTGATCTTGCCATGGACTGGGACAGGGGTTACACGTCCAAGAGGGCAGACAAAAAACTCGGACTGTGGTCTAAGTAAGAGGAACCATGGGGTTAGTAAGACAGTCTGACAATAGAGAAATGCCCCAAATTAGAATAGTAGCATCAGCAAAAATCTCTATGCTCTGTTTTTCTAGTGATGATGAGCAGGTTTGGTAATCAGAGCGCTTTGGGTAGATGGCGGTAGGCAGACCACAGCCACCGTTTCTTCCCAGAGCAGTGCAGAGAGTAGAGAAAGAAAACCTGTGCAAACAGAGGTGGACAAAGGGTATAAATGAGGAGCTCTAAGACTGGTTTTCTGTTAAACTTCAAGACTCAGTCCAATGAATAGTAGAAAAACAGCAAGTACACCCCCAGAATCGTGCTCACCCACAAAAGGCAAGAAGTATAAGAGGAGAGGTTTGGGCTTAGATTATTTACCTAAGAATTCTCAGTGTCTGTATGTGTTTTGCACACTTCCACTTCATATAAATGTATGTAGTCATGCATGTTAATCAAACTTCTTAATATAATTCTGTTTCAACGTTTGTCCTATATTTCAAATATTCCCAAGAACGTGGGGTGTGTTGGGGGTGGGGTGCCACATAAGAATGTCCCATGCAACCAGTTATCTAAAAATTACTCACGGCACAAATGAAGCAGTTCCTGCACACTGCCACCACGCTTCATCTGTCTAAAATGCAAATCTGACAAATCTTACTCTTCATCAGCAAACCCAACATCCTTGATGACCTGTAAACCCTGCCCCCACCCATGACCTTATTCTTCATGTCTCTCAAGCCTCATTTAACTTTTTCACAGGAAAAAGAATCCTTTGTAGTTAACCCTAGATGCTGCACTTGACTGTGAGCTTCATAGGCAAGAAGTCTCTCTGTCCCATCTCTTGTCATCATTACCTAGCTCATGGTAAGTGCTCAAAACAAGTTTGCTGAACAATTTATTTTTTATTTTCTATTTTTTGAACAATTAATCTAATCAAGGATCAGCAAATTTTTTCTGTAAAGAGTCAGAGAGTAAATATATTTGACTTTGTAGGACATAAATTCTCTGTTGCAACTACTCAGCTCTACCAGTGTAGCATGAAAGCAGCTATAGACAATACAAAAACAAACAAAAAAGGGTACAGGGCTTGATTTAGCCTGAGGGCCATGGTTTGCCAACTCCTGAATTAAATGAATCAGTGAATATGCAGATTGCCTTGGAACCACATGGTTTTGACTCTAAACCCTCTTTTCCTGGAAGGCAGACTTCTCAAGGACCTCAGCACACAAATTCTCTCTTCCTAAAACAAAGCCCAGACCAAAGGATGCTCCAGTAGGACAAAGTAGCACAAGATCTGTTTATTTTCTCATTCAACAGTTAAATAAAATTATTTTAATGCAGTATCACTTGAAAGGGTAATGGTGGTAGCTCTCATGAGTTATTAAAGCTGAAATGTACTATTAAGAATATTAAAAACAAGAACAGACTTCCTGATGCTCAAGGTAGTGACACAGTGAAGCAGATACCCGATTTCTCAATAGCACAGGATCCCATGGACAACGAGAGCAAAAGACAATAGAACAAACGTGGTTCAAGCAGGTATACCACAGTCATAATTAAGGCTTCTCTGAGGTCCGTAGGGATGTAAATGACTATGAATAATTGAGTGTTTGGAAAAGCTGGGCATCCAAAAGAGGTGTCTTTAAGCTGTATTCAAATACTTCTAACTTTGATACTTAGTAGCAATGGGACTTTGCAAATAACTTATCAGGGCTTCAATTTTAATATCTATAAAATGAGCATAATATCCATATTCACGGTTGTTTCAGGAATTATAGCAGATAGATATTTAAAGGCCTGAAGACAGTGTAGGAAACACCACTGAGCATCTCTGAGCCAGGCTTTTCACAGTCTGGTCTCATGTGCTCCTTCGTAGCACTCACTGCATAACACTACTTTCCACACTTGTTTGTTTACTGGTTCTTGTCTGTCTCCCTTCCCCACCAAAATGTAAGCTCCATGAGGGCAGGGATCAGCCACTTTATGAACAAAGACAGAGCCAACTGCGGGCTCAGAGCTTTGACAGGAAATACCATCCAGCTAGAATGGAATGACATTTCGTGTCTGCTTACATTTATTTTTTTACTGCACTCTTTCATTTAGAGCAAGTGATACTGAGTTTATATTCATGGTTCTCATAAAAGTGCTCTTCTGATTAATTTTATTTGATAAATGACTCCAACTATGCACATATATTTATTTAGCTTTATTTACATAAAAGTAAGTTGATTTAAAGTAAAGTATTAGGTAAGTGATAGTAAAGATGGGATTCTGATATGACAAAAAAGATGTATAACTATTTCTCAAATAGCTGAAGTTAAGGGCTTGCTGGATCATAGGACCTCTAGGGGGTTTTCCCCACCAAGACCTTCATGCTATAATTTGGTGTTTTTGTAAGGAATGACCTTATAATGAGCAAAAGGAGTTATAGATACAATCTTGCCTTGGGAAACAAAGTTTTGGGCTCAAGGAAAGGCAGCCTGGGAGTAGCTATCTGAGCATATCCTCTCTACCCCAAAGGGAAAGGCTCCAAGCTCTTGTTTTCTTACTTCTCCCTCATCTAATTTTGTTCTAGCAGCAAATTTCTGGCCAGAATCTTTTTAGTCTGACACTAAACATCTTGGAGCCAGACACCATGCAAATCAAAACAAAACAATGAAAGTGAGACACAAAGAAGAAAGCGAATGGAAATGAGAAGCAAATCTGTCAAGATTTCCTCACTTTCCAAGGATCCCATGCCAGGCATGGGGACATCCTAGGGCAAGGTTGCATCTCAACTCATGAGGACCAGGAGTTTCTTCATGTCTCCTTCGCTTCTGGTTTCCCATTCCCCAGCTATTTTCCCTATCTTTTTTTTTTGTTTGTTTAAAGGAGGAAATTTAGTGCATACTCTGATGAAATCTTTGGATTTTGTTCAACTCGTTTTCAATTACACGGGAGCAGGGTAAATGGGGTGAGTAAAAGTCGTGTGAATTTCTTCAGCACTTTCTCATTTTCAGTAAATTCCCTGAATCATGCTGAAAGCTGTCCTGATGACGGCAATATTTTCTATGTTGAGATGGTGGTCTCCTATGTCACTGCATCTCAAACTTTTGTAAGAACATGAATCACCTTGGGACCTTTTGAATCAGTAGGTCCGGGGAAGGCACAGGAGGGTCTGCATTTCTAACAAGTTCCAAGGCTACTGGTGATGCCAGTGGTGCTCATCTGTGGACCACATTGTGAGCAACAAAGTTATATCAGCATCATCATCATAAGACATTGCACTTACTAAGCATCTTCCTGCACTATGTGCTGACCTAGATGCTGACCTGACATTCATTTTCAACCCAGAAATACTCATCTAGGTCCTGGGGAAAATACAAAGATGAATATGATTTTATTTCTGCTCTCAGTAAGCTTACCAACAATGTGTAAGATCAAAGCTAAGGACATAAAATAGTAGGATATTACATTTTTTAAAAAAGCCCCTGTAGTAAGGGCACAGAATACATACCAAATCCATGGTAATTGACTTAAAATACATGTATTAAATTCTTTCTCATACATGGATGTGCATGTGCACACACACACTCATGCTCACTGTTCTTAGAACTTAAAGTTCATTATATTTAGTATTTATAGCACTTACCTGAACTCTTTAGGTGGGAAAGGGGGAGGGTGAGGAGGAGGTAGCTAATCATTTAGATAGAGCTTGAAGAGCAAGAATGTAAATTACTGAAAAAAGTTTTAAATTTAAATTACCCTCAAAAAGCTCTGAGGTTTCCAAGGAGACATCTCCTATCATCCATTGCTGTTGAATTTGATCACATCTTGGCTCCTGTCCTCAAGTTTGATGAAACCCCTGATCTTTATGTGTATGTGTGGTATAAGTCCAAATACTAGGGCCCCAAATTATGTGCTGCCTTGACACCTGGAGAGCTAAGGGAGGGCTTCAAATAACCTAACTGCAAGTCACCGCCCCCCCCCACACACACACACTCTGCTCCTAGGAATAAGGCCACCTAACCAAACAACCCTTGGGGACCAGGCACAAATTCTGCTTGTCTCTGAGTGATAGGTTTCAGTTCCCTGCCAGCCCGTGGAGTTATCAAACAAGCCAATTATATTCACACCCTCTCCCTGTGGAAGCCAGGGGCACCTCACCCTCTTGATGCTACAAAGCCTCCCTCCCAGCCCCTGACTGTTCACTCTGCTCCTGAGAGCCCTATAGGGTGTGTGGTATCCTCCCCGGCTGTGGCTATATGTGCTTAGTAAACTTCTGTCAATCTCATCTGTTCAGTGTCAGGTGTTGTGTTCAGACATCCCCATACCTCTAGGGCAGAAATCCCTCCCTCACCAATGAGGTGAATAGGAAGGAGGCAACTAAAATAATATGTGATTTGGCTTTGAGTGGGGTTTCAGTTTTATGCATGTACTAAATGGCATGCAGGTGGGGCTTGCTGGACAGAACATGGGTTTCAAACAGCTCTAAGGTTCCCTTGACTCCCATCATTACCTTGCAGACATTCAGTTTCCTGGATGCCTTGGTATTCAAAGCCCTTTGATTGGACATTGGGTTTCTATTTCAGTAATCCTTTCACTTATATTAATGCTAATAAATGTCTAACACAAACTTGGAAACATTTCAACCACTCCTATATATTACAATTTATCTGGAAATCAATTTGGATTGTGTTCAACTCAATAGCATAATCGTTACTAAAATGAAAATGCCATAGAATTTCCTAGCAACATTATTTGTAATAGTCCCAAACTGGTAGGTCCATCAAAACCCAATGTCTCAACTCAAATATTTGTCAAGAGGAGAATGAATAAATGAACCAACCAAGATATATTTATACAGTGGAATGCTATTCAGCAATGAAAATAAACTATAGCCACATGTCACAACTTGGATGAATCCCACAACCATAATATTAAAATAAAGAAGTGAGACACCAAAGAACACATGTGTACAATTACATTATTAAAATTTTAAAGTAGTCTAACTGTGGTATTAGATGTCATAATAGTGGCTAAGTTTGGGGAAGAAGAAGGAGAAAGAAGTGAAAGCAGATCATGGGGGTACATTTAATGTTTAACTTCCTGACCTGGGTCATAGTTTAATAGGTAGGTTCACTTTGTAATAATTCATTGTTTTGCACACCATTTTCTCTCTTTTCTGTATATTGTATTTCAATAAAAGATGTACTATGCTAGTAGCAAAAAATCAATATCTTTTCATCAAGGTAATAGTTATTTAATAAGTGCTTCCTATATGCTTAATGTGAAGTTGAGGTTTCTGTGGTGAATAAGACAGGCACAATCCCTATAGTATATTAAGATGAGAATTTGTCACTAAAAATTAGTGCTCTTGGTAGTAAGTGATAAAGATCATAAGGAATGCATATGCAAACTGTCACAGTTCAAAAAAGGGAAGGGTCGTTTCCAACTGGGGGCTCAGAGGAGGTTCCATTGGAGCTGGGCCATGCAGAGCAGGTAAAATGTAGATATGGAGACATGGTAGAAGACGTTGTAGGTAGAGAAAATGCTGCCAATAGGATTGCTCTAAGGTGGTGGGTAGGAAGTCAAGTGCTTCAGGATGATTGAAGCATAGGAATGTGACAGGAAGTGATGGGAAATGGGGACCAAAATGTAGTTGGAGTCAAGCCCTAGAAGTCTGTGAGAGTCAGGCTGCAGAGGTCAGGCTCCATCCTGCAGAGGGTGGGGTTTTAATGAAGGAGAATTAAGCATAAGGGAGATATGAATAGGTGCAATATGGGCCATCAGATCATAGGTGGGAAAGCCAGCTACAGGGAAGTCAGGTAAGGGACCATGGCTGTAATCCAGGCTGGAAGTGTCAGGTGATTGAATCCATTCTCCACCAGTGTGACACAGAGAGAGAGAGGGACTGGTTAAGAGAGTCAAAGGAGCAAATGAGTCAAATGTGCCTGATGTTTTAACCCTAGCTCCAGTACTTCACTATTGTGTAAACTTGGGTAAATTGATTAATTTCTCTAAGTTAGTGTGCCCATCTGTGAAATGGGGCTAACACAGAGTTGTGCTGAGCATTCTGCATATGAGTAAGTATAAAGGACCTAGTACACTGCCCATAACAGAAACTCGATAAATGGTAGTGGTCATTATAGTTATTATTACCACTATAGCCAGCCTTAACTCAATTTACTTTGGGTTTAGTTTAAATTAGATTTCTTTCAGCCAGAAAGTGAATGACATATTTTAAGGAAACAATCTCCTTCAATTAAGATCTTTCAAAATTCTTCCCAGAGTACAAAAAAATAAAATGAAACAAACTAAACATCTCCGTGTGTGTACCCATGTGTACATGTATACCTCACTGCATATTCCCAGCATTAACCAAAAAAAATGACTCCTTTCTAGAAACTGATGACCATGACCATCTCTTGAGCTGGACTGATGGCCATCCTCCATCAGGTCCAAACACAGCTTCAAGGTCATGAGTCACACCAATGACTGCTCCTGACAGGAAGAGATGCTTTTCATGAGAGTGTTTTTATTTATTTAACATCAGACACCACTCTGTCTGACTCAAAACGTGGTTAGTGTCTGTAACAAAATCCATGTAAATAGGTCTCCCATGAGCCATTGCAAAGATCTTCAGTGACTTCATGCATAATGGAAGCTTATATAAGTATGTGTTGCCTCAGGCGGGTGCCTTTTCAGAGCTCCTGGGGGTTTCTCTTATGATTGTTGTGTTCACTCTCCTTCAGATGTTTGGGTTCTCTGAGCTGTCACCCCACAGAGATGATTTCAATCCTGGATTGAAAAGCCAGTCCAAAAAAGAAAAAAAAATAGCAGCAGAAAGTGAACATTTATTTTTCCCTTCAGAATTAATTTGTCTGACATAAAACTCACAAAATGCTTGTCAAGAAAATAGATTTAGCTTCATCAAATGATGAAAAGTTGTCTGTGATTTAAAAGGGTATCTTGTGAAAATGAGAACTTTAGGCCAAAGGGTCGATTTCCACAAAATATATTGTTTACTGGGGTTTTTTATCTTGCATTTTAAATTTACTATATATATTTATGATAATTAAACAGACTCAACTTAGTTCTAGTTTGTTTTAAATCTGGGCAGAATTTGATATATTATGTCTCTTAATGAGGAGGCTATTTATCTGGTAAGCTTATCAAACTAGAATATAAGGAATAAGCATTCCCCAAGACTGTACACAATTCTAACCAGCATGGACATCTGGATCCTCACATCAGAGACGACTGGAAGTCAGAGGAAGTTACAATTAGACACATTGACCACTGTAAGCAGTGATGCTCACAACCTTACAGGAAGTGAAATAATAACATCTGAAGTGCATAAAAACACAAAACCAACAGTTTGCAGTCATTAAATATAAAAACAAATCAACAGGTCATACTGGGAAATGTTTCCAGTAGTCACTGTACATACATCATAAAGCCGCTGTACATTTAAAGACACGTTCCATCCAAAGTGCTTTAAATCAATTTCCACTCCATAGAGGGATAATCTTTAGACATTTAAAATTGTATTTATGTGTACAGAACTATTCTTCACTATCACTGGCTGAAAGAAATGTTAGTATATATATTTATTAAAATGACTGTCTATCAGCTCAGTTAGTCTAAAAAATAAAAATATACACTGAGACCTCTTACAGAATCTTCCCTTTTAGGTCAGTTTCTGGTGTAGGTCCAAACGCTGCATTTCTGAAACCACCACATGGAAGTGTGTCTGCAAAAAATGGTTTATGGAAACAATAGCCAAAAAAGTAAGACTTACTCATAATACATGGTGGTTACATTAAGTCTCTGAGAAGTCCCAAAATAAAGAAATATTTTGAGTGTGTTAGGCCCAGTCTTTCCTAAACTTATTTGCCCAGAGGATCACCTTTTTATGTAAAAATTATTCTCATTTCACAGTATTGTCATCTCTCAGTTGCACTTTAGAAATACATACTGGTATCCGGCAATGGTTCCCCTCTCATTCTAGTAGAAAACAGATAATATACTTAAGGGAGTTAACTGACCTGAGCTGAATGAAGGGACTACTTTGGGAGGCGTGCTCAGTGGTAAGAGAACCAACAAGAACCAAGATGTTAACAGTCAGAAGCTGTTATGGTCCCTTGACCTGAAGGCCCCAGGGGAGTGTCCATTGTTACCAAAGTGTGGTGAGGGCCCGAGTGGTGGCTGCGGCCAGTGGTGCAATTCCTGGTAAGTGCCTAACAACCCGCGTGTCAGGGATGAAAAAGCCTACTATTTGCTAATTATTAAGGAGTAAACCCTTCTGCAGTGGCCAATTTCAAGCTACCAGTGTGAAGTCAATAAACATGGAATTGGAAAGAGATGCAGCATAGCACATCTTTATATAAGATTTCCATTGTACAGACATAATAGATGTACATAACCTCAAGAGCATACATAATAGTAAAATGCAATAAAATGATTAGGAAGTGATGGATTCTGAGTATTTATTGTTAGTATAATTTATTTAATTGTAAATTTGTTTTCCTTACTTTAAATACTGGCTATGTTTCACAGTGTAAAAATTAATAAAAAGAAATCTCATTTAAAATGGATTAGGGAGGTGGGAAGAGAGAATCCTCATATATGGGTCACTCAGTGCACACTAGGACTTACCTTGACTCTCTGACAGGAAGGGATACTGGTTTATTACCTCAGTAGCAGGAAGAAAAGATTCCTCCTGGCCATAAGCCAGCCAATGAACAATCACTATTCTTCAAACTTTCACTTTCCTTCCATGGACTGAAATCAGTTCCTCCTGAGTTCATAAAAGAGTATTGTTTTCCTTTGTTCTTCTTGACTAGAGTGTGAAGATAGTTGGGAGTCCAAGACTGAGAGGTTTGGAAGGAATTAAAGATGACCAAATGGCAGAGCGAGTCAACTGCATGAACTGCTTTCCTGGCAAACCAGAGACATCACACACAGGCATGAGTTCAGCTGGTCAGCCAACAGAAAGAACTAGATATAGAGGAAGGACTAGATATAAAAAGAAGAAAGTCCACCAGTTAAGGCACGAATCTGAACTCAGGTTGTTTCCGGCTCCAAGATGGACTGTGAATTCTTCACGATTGATTGCCTTTAGGATTCATGTTGTTAATGTGGGAAAGGTTGTTTTTTTCTTTTTCTTTTTTTCTCATTTTTAATTATATTTTTTCCATTACTATTTAATCCTCTCACACCCCCCCACCTCCTGCAATCACCACACTGTTCTCCATGTCCATGAGTCCTTTCTCCGTTTTGCTCAATCCCTCCACCCACTAACCTTCCCCCGAGCCCCCCACTAGCTGTCATCCTGCTCTCCATCTATGAGTCTGTCTCTATGGAAAGTTGGGATTTCAATGTTTTAGAAGGAGTTAAGTGAGATGCAGGAGGTCATGGGTCATTCCATAAACATCCTTGCTCACCTGTACAAGATTTTTTAAATATGAGAAAGCAGAGATAAGCTCATTAGGGACTCTGTGTAGCATGCTGAGAATTTTTTATTCTTTTTCACTTGGTTTATTTACCAGCCTCCTAACTGGTCTCTCTCGCTCTGGTCCTGCACTTCTGCAGTCCATTCTCCAGAGCTTGTAAACCACAGCTAGACTGTGTCCACTCAGTAGATACTTCTTGAAGACTACCATTGCTGGGCACTCTTCAACTCCTGTGTTTAAAATTTTTCAGTGGGTTCTATTATCTATAAATTCCAAAGTCTTCATTGGGACATCCAAGACTGCCTAAGATCTGATGCCATTCTCCTTTTCTGTGTTATCCTTCATCATTACTCTCCTAATTAAGTTACTTCCCCAAAGTTAGTGGTGCTTTGAAGTTTGGCTGTCAACTTTGGCTCTATTATTTATATGGTCATGCGACTTTGGGCATGTTTCTTAGCCCTCAAAATTGCAGTTTCCCTCTATCATGTGGAACAATAATAGTATCTATCTCCTAGGGTTGACTTGAAGATCAAAACTAATCTTGTCCATCAATTACTTAGCCCTGTGCCTGACACATAGGAAGAGCTCATTTTATGAAACCTTTTATTATAATTACACCAAGAGGCTCCATGAAGGACAGATGGAGATGTGCAAGTGCCAGCCTGCCCCCCACCCCAACCTTTCCCAGTAATGCTGAATAACCTGATGCCACTTCAAACCAAATGCTCTTTAAATATTTCTTCAGTATTTATTTAGAGGAGAGCCGTGCCCTGAACAAGCTCAGAGGATGTCTGGTGCTCCACTCTAGCATACATTTTATTCATCAAAGCAAATACCCAGCAGCTGATCAGGCCCAATCTCCTTAGAAATCAGCTTATCATCCTCACTCAATCCAATCATCCTAGGTCCCAAGGCTATATGAGTTCCCTGGCAAGAAACAGATACAGAGAAATTTGCTATCAGCCTACATCCAAGTCAGCATAAATGTTCCAGCAAGGGGGAAGGATTCCTTTTATTAATTTTCATAAGGCAATTATAACTTTTTAAACCATATTTATAATATAAGAGGACAGATTTTTCCTAATTTTTAGAGTAATTTATCATATAAGCATGTATAATGCTATTTTTCATAACTTAAATGCTCTTATTGTAGATATTCAGCTAATATATTGGAAGGTCTAGCTGTGCCTTGCCTAAGAACAACAGACAGTTAATAGCCTCCTAATGGCAGAGTTAGGAGCTTACAACCCCACCTATGAAATATTCCTAAGGATCTTCCTCAAAAAGCTGCCCAGGCTGTTTCACAGCCCAGACCTTAACTCTGCTGAGTCTTCTCTCTAGTATATTTTTCCATGTCCCATCTATATTAGTTTGCTCGGGCTACCATAACAAAGTACCGCAAATTTGCATGATTTGAAACAATAGAAATTGATTGTCTTACAGTCCTAAAGCCTAAAGGTCCAGAATTAAGGTGCCAGCAGGACTGGCTTTTCCTGGGGGCTCTGAGGGAGAATCTGTCCCATGCCTCTGTCCTAGCTGCTGGCAGTTACCAGCTAAACTTGGCTTTCTGTGGCTTGTCAGTGCATCACTTCCATCTCTGCTTCTGTGTCACATGTCATTCGGTGTATTTCTGAGTCTAAACTTCCTTCTTCTTACAAGGTCAGCAGTCTTCGGCTTGGGGCCCACCCTCACTCAACATGACTTCACCTTAACTTGATTT
The DNA here is from genome assembly GCA_007922815.1 of Macrotus californicus. Classification (NCBI taxonomy): domain Eukaryota; kingdom Metazoa; phylum Chordata; class Mammalia; order Chiroptera; family Phyllostomidae; genus Macrotus; species Macrotus californicus. The sequence goes on from VMDR010019124.1 coordinate 16,081, forward strand.
CATCTACAAAGACCCTATAAGATCACACCACAAGTACCACAGGTTAGGCCTGCAACATATCTTTTGAGAGAATACGATCACCTCACAGTAACCTCCACTCAGCAAACACCTAGCTACCTTCAAGACTCAGATTCATTGTCTTGGAAACTATGGCCTGTATATGTAGAACATTTTATATTATAAGTAGCATGTCAGTATACCTTTATTTCTCAGTATACATATCGTTAGTTTTTACATATTGTGCCCAAAGAATGAATATCAACTATTAGCCACAGCAAATAATATATTGATGATTTATATCTCTTCATCCTTCTAAATCTATAAATAAAATTTTAATATTGCCTCCAAAGTGAACGTCTTAGTCTCCTGTAATTATATAACAGGTATCTGGGATTAGACTATACTTAAATGTTAGGACAGAAAGGCTTTAAGCACTAACATTCTGAGATTTTGATTAAATAATTACACTTGAACTAAAAACACATATAAAGAAGAGAGGGGAAAAGAGAGTTATTCTTCACTGGGTAGAGTTTCAATATGGGGTGATCAAAAGTTCTGGAAAGAAGTAGTGGTGACGGTGTACCCCAATGTGAACATACTTAATGACACTGACATGTGTATAGCTACTGAAAATGGCTAGTGGTAAATTTTGTTAAAAAGAAGAAATGACTTGGCTTAATGATACCCTCAGATAAGATGCTCTGGATCCAATCGTCCCAGGTAAACTTGGCCATGCCCTTTTTGTGTTCCTTCTGATCCTCTGTCACTTACATCCTAACTCTCTTTGTCCCTATCAAAATACTCAAGCATCGAAAAATATTTAAGCATATTAAGAGCTCTCCCCTTTTTATCTTTTCCTCCTTGTACCACTCCAGCCCCCTAATGAAGAATCTACAACTGTGTTGTAAGCCATTTTGTGCTGGTCAAGGTGGAGTTGCAAAACTGACAGAGTCTAAAAGAGGTGGCTAAAGTGACCACCCGAGAAATAGAATGCGATACAGCTGCCCTTGAACAACATGTGGGTTGAGAGCACTGAACCACCCACACCCCAACCCACAGTCAAAAATCTGCTTAGAACTTTTGACTTTCCAAAAACCTAACTAGAGTCATCCTTCAGTATTGGTGGGGGATTGGTCCCCAAATCCTGCATATACACCCAAATCCTGGGATGCTGAAGTCGCTTATATAAAATGATGTAGAACCATGCACACCATTGGCCCTCTGTATCTGTGGACTCCCAACCTTTGATGAAAAATACTATTTTCCATATGAGGTTGGTTGAATTCATGAATTCAAAACCTGGGATTATAGAGGATCAACTGTATATATACTGAAAAAAAATTACATATAAGCGGACCTACACAGTTCAAACTCCTGTTGTTCAAAGGTCAGCTGTATATGGCAATAAAGATCTAGTACAAATGCTTACCTTGCAAAGTGTTGTGAAGAATGATTGGAGAGTTGTGCTTAATTGGATTATATATGCTAATAAGCTCAAACATGTAAAGCAGGGAGCATCATGCCTAGCTCACAAAAGACAGTCTATACATATTAGTTCCCTCCTCCAGTTCCTGCTAAGACAAGAACAATCCTAGCTACTCTATTGTGAAAATGTTTTGAAAACTGTAATGTACTGTGGAACTATAATACATGTAGTAATGTGAGGCATTATTGTAACAGAAAAGAATATATTTTTACCTTAAAAGCTATTTGCAGTTCTCCTTAAGAAGAAACTAGCTCTTTTATTTAGGCAAGAGGGAAAAACACTAAATAAGTAGGTAAGATTATAAGAAAGAAAGTAATTTAGTGGGAGCTGGAATTCAAAGCTGGAAGTGACTCTGATAATGTGAGACCCCCTAGAAAGCTTTGGTAAACCTTAGAGAAGGGGCGTTTTTCCACAATACATAGGAGCAATGGGGCCACCTCCTATTTAATATTGTGTTCCAAGTATGTTTTGAGAAAGATGGAGGACCTAGAATCACACAGGCAGGACATATATAGATCACGCATTATGTATAGGACTGAAATTTGGAATAAAGCTTAGTCTTGAGTTTGGGGGCAAAATAAAGGTGTAAAGTGCATTATCATATAAACACTCCAGAAACATATTATTTCTAAAAGCATGGAAAACAACCAGGTTTTAGTAATTTTTTTCACTACCATTTTATGTATTCTTCCTAATTCTTAATTAATCTTATAAACCTCATTAAGTTAAGAGATACAAAGGAGGTATGTTTTCCACTAATTAATGAACCAAGGCAACTATAAGTTAAAATTTTCCATAATTTATTTGTTTTAATAAACCTTCGTGATTCCTTGGGTATTTTTCTTTTTTAAAGTATGATTTAAAATAAAACAGAAAACTAAGAATCTATGTGCCTTCAGAGAAAAAGACACTCATATACCCAGCTTCAGTGGTTGCCCACAGATGTAGCTATGCCTCTACTTCAGTCTTTCATAAGCCATAGGACAGCGTCTGAGCTGCCTGCTGTAGCATTCAAGGTCTTTCAC
>VMDR010019125.1:0-18585 GCA_007922815.1 Macrotus californicus
ATGGGGAACCTATTCGTGTGTGATGCGGCCTGTGACTCAGCTCTGGATCTGAACGCAGTCCAGATCGTGTGTGGTGTGCAGATCACATTCGTGGATAGGTTTCCTGTGCGGAATCAGGCATGCATTGTACTAGGCCGCTTTGAAACTTGCCTTTGCAAAAACTCCCTCACCTGGGATGGAAACTGCAGAAGTTTACTGTGATTTGTGCTAGACTTCCAAAGCACAAATGTAAACAGCCCAGCCTTCTCTCCTTTACATTTGTAAATGACCTTTCTCTTTGAAGCAACTGGACATTCTTTCCTTTGTTATCTGTAAAAGGTATCCACCCAAAGCCAACCTGTGCATAGTTAATGAGAACCATCCTGGAGTTTCAATAAAAGCCTGCCCAGGCGAGGGGCAGGGCCCTCTCTCTTGATCATTGAGAGATCGGCCACCCATCCCTTTTCTCCACCGGATTTCTTTAGTCGTGTGAATTTGTTTGTCACTTGTCCGGGGACATAGGACAAGCATTCCACAACAACACGTGGTCCTGCTGGATGGGACCGTGACAGAGACAGAGAGAAGGAGAGAGAGAGAAACACACACACACACACACACACACACACACACACACACACATTGATGGGAGTGAAAAAACATTAAAACATTGCCTGGTTGTCTCCTGTACATACTCCATCCTGGGATCAAACCTACAACCTAGGTATGTGTACTGACCAGGGATTGAACCTGCAACTTTTCAGTGTATGGATTAATGCTCCAACCAAGTGTGCTACCTGGCCAAGGCTACTGTTTACTTTGATTGGAGCATTTAATCCATTTATGTAAAGTGATTATTTTTAGTTAGTTATTATCATTTTATTTTTCATATTTATGGTTTTTCTTCTTCTTAAAGGAGATTCTTTAACATTTCTTGTAATACTGGTTTGGTGGTGATGAATTCCTTTAGCTCTCTCTTGTCTGGGAAGCTCTTTATCTCTCCTTCAGTTTTAATGATAGCCTTGCTAGGTAGAGTAATCCTGATAGAAGTTCTTTGTTTTTCATCACCTTGAATATATCAGGACAGAAGCCCTTGTGTCCTGATAATTTTCTGTTGTGAAATCAGTTAGCAGTTTTATGGGAGCTCCCTGTAGGCAAGTAATTGTCTTTCTCTTGCAGCTTTTAAGATTATTTTTTGTTAACCTTTCTTTTTTTTTTTTTTTAATAATGTCCTTGGATAGAGGACGTATCAGATATTAAACTGATAAGAACAGATACTGCACTTGATCTTAGCCAAAAGGCCGAGAAGCGATTCGTTAACCTTTCTTATTTTAACTATGATATGTCTTGATGTGGGCCTTTTTGGGTTCATCTTGTTTGGGACTCTCTGCCCTTCCTGGACTTTTTGTCTTTTTCCTTTACCCTGTTAGGGAATTTTTTAGTCATTATTTCTTCAAATAGGTTCTCGATCCCTCGCTCTCTTCTTCTCCTTCTTGTACCCCTGTGATGTGAATGTTACTAATCTTGATGTCCTGGAAGTCCCTTAAAAATCCTTATTTTTTAAAATTCTTTTCTCTTTTTGCTGTTCTAATTGGCTCTTTTACCTTGTCTTCCAAATCAGATTCAGTCCTCTGCTCCATCTAATCTGCTATTGATTTTTTCTAGTGTACTCATTTCTGACCAGTTCTTTTTTATGGTTTCTATGTCCCTTTTTTAGGCTTACTATCTCTTTGTTGAAGTTCTCAGTTATCTATTTTTCCCTTAAATTCCTCGAGCATTGTGGTAACTGGTGTTTTGAATTCTGTATCTGGTGGATTGCTTGCCTCCATTCCATTTAGTTCTTTTTTCTGGAGATTTCACCTGCTCTTTAATTTGCGGCATGGTTGTCTTTTCATTTTGGCTACCTCTCTCTTTGTTTCCATGTTAGGTAGATATGCTATGTCTCCCAGTCTTGGCAGCATGACCTTACATAGTAGGCGTCCTGTGGGATTCTGTGGCATAATATACCTGAGCCAGGTGCTCCAAAAGTGTCCCTGTGTGGGTTGTGTGTGCCCTCCTGTTGTAGTTGAGCCTTGATTGCTATTGGCACATCAGTGAGTGGGATTGACCCTTAGGCTGACTGCCTGTGAGGCTTGGCCATGACCACAGTGTATAAGCTGCGCTGGGACTAACCCCATGCAGAGGGATTCTTCCATTGGGATCTGGTACCTGCCAAGACCTCTCTTCTCTCTTTGCATGGTCAACTTGTGGAGAAAATTGGGTGGTGCTCTGTTTTGGTCTGAAGTCAGCCACCTGGTGTATTGGTTCTGAGGCCTCTTGGGATGAACTCCAGTGCAGGTCAATGTCAGATGCTGCCTGTGACTGGCCTGAAGTTACAAAGCAATCTGGGTTTGATAGCTATAGGTGCTGGGTCTGGATGCATATGGGAGGGGCTGTGTGTGTGTGTGTGTGTGTGTTTAATTTTTTTAAATTTTATTTATTTATTTTTAGAGAGGGGAAGGGAGGAAGAAAGGGGAGAGAAACATCAGTCTGTGGTTGCCTCTTACGCACCACCTACTAGGTACTGGGCCACATCCCAGGCATGTGCCCTAGATTGGGAATCAAACTGGCAACCGTTTGGTTTGCAGGCTGGCGCTCAATCCACTGAGCCACACCAAGCAGGGCTTGGTTTTTTTTAAAAAGGTTAAATTTATACACAGTGAAGTCCACTAATCTTAAATGAGTTTAGTGAAACCCAAACCTCTCAAGGATATAACTATCACCCCAGAAAGTTTCCTCATGCCTCTTTCCAATCTTCACCACACTAGATGGAACAGTGTTCTGGTTTTTCTCACTATAGATTAGCGGTGCCTACTCTAGAACGTCATAAAAATGAAATCATGTGGTATGTATGTACTCTGTTGTGATTTTTCAATCCACTTTGGACAGTGAGATTCATGCTCTTAAGATTACACATGCTGGTGTGTGTCTTGCTTGTTCTTTTTGAAGTTAGGTATGAGGCCATTGTATGGGTGACCACCATTTTACTCATCCATTCACATGCTGTTCCCACTTTTCAGCTATTATGAATAAGCTGCAATGAACATTTTAAAATTTCTCTTGGGTAGGTATATGTTCAGATTCATGAGAAATTAAATCTTTTCCTGATGCAGTCTATTTTTTATCTCTACCATTTAAAAACACAAATAGCAGTATATACTGTTCTGCTTCTTGCCTTTTTCTTCTCAACAGCACATTGTGAAGATTCTTCTAACTCAGCATGTAAAGAACGTCCTCCTAGTTCCTTTCCAAAGGAGGGAGGTGTTGTAATTTAGCCACCTTCCTTCCAGTGTACATTTATATGTTTCTAGCCTCACTGAGCTGCGCTTTGCAGGACAGAGTAGGGAAACTGGGAAGGTCCAGATTCTTGGTGGTTCTTGCAGAACCTCTATTGCAGGGACATACGCTTTCTGAGAGCAGCAGCATCTCCTGACCCATTTACTCCCAGTGGCTCCATAATCTATTGAATGGAAAGGAGTGGGTGATTGTGCAGGAGTCTGCCAAAAGGCTCTGGGGAAGAGTGATGGGGTGTCTCAGGGTTTGAGGCAGGGGAATGAGTTGGGCACTGCCACTAAGGGGGTACCACTGTGACTCTCCAGAACCAGGCAGTAGTGGATGTTGAAGTTTTTTGCACTGGACCTTTTGCTGACCCTCAGGTGGTGTCACATACCTACCCACCCTGGCCCTCAGGTCAAAAAGACATGCTCTTCCCTGGGCATAGATGGGAGGCTCAACCATCTCCCCCACTGCACATGAGCTTCCTGAGGACTTCTTCCCAGTGAACTGCACCCATTTAGGGCTTTCAGCAGGAGCAGGATGGGGAAGGGCATAGGGATCCAGTGATTGGTAGCATGGTGAGGCTCCTTGGAGTGGGGTGGTTTCCCTGAGCTCCTCATTCCTTTCCCAAGTAGGTCCCTATCAGAGATGCCTATAGACAGGCCCAGCAGTCAAACAGGATCTTGGAGTAGGAAGAGGATCATGAGCATTTTGTCCTGGCTCTACTCCTAAGAGGCTGTGACTTCTGGCCACATTATATTTCTGTACCTGTAAAACGAGGACAAACAGTTTCTTCCTGTGGCCTCTAGCAGCTAGGGGGTGTAGGTGGCTATCACAGTGCCTGCCCCAACAGGAAAGAGTGTTACTCCCATTATGAGTGGGAGGGAGGCACTGCTCAATCTCTAGTGCACATTGGGAAGTGAGGTGCAGAGGGACCAGCCTGGCCTCACAGTGAGCCAAGGCTGGGCCTCGCACCCAAACCATACATGTGTCACCTCAAATGTGGGCTCCTTTAGCTTTACTCCCAGGTGAGGTTGGTCTGGCTGCAGGCAGGGGCAGCATGAGGTCTAGTGCTTCCTTGGGTACAGGTTTTCTGAGTTTTCTGGAGGACCAGAGCACCCTGCCTGTCTCCATATTTCGAAGAGCTTGCTTGCCGGCTCCTGCTCTGCATCTCTGAGCCCACCCCTTTGGCCGGCAAGTGTAGAGGGAGCGTAGGGCAAACTGGCTGCACATCTCATCCTGGTGCAATCTCAGAGCACATTGCTGATGTGTGGCTTCTGTAGGACCATGCCCCAATATGGTCCCTCAAGTGGCTCCAGAGGGACATCCTGCCCTGGCCAACACTATCTCAGTGAGCCATGATGACAGGTGGGCAGGATCTTCCCCCCTAGCTAGGCTCCTACCTCAGTGCCTCCATCATGGGTCACTGAGGAAGCACCAGGCAGGGAGTTGGGCAGAGCTAGGGGTAAGGCTTTGTCTAGGACAAGCATGTCAGCTTTGAAATCTGGGTGAGTGGGAATTTTTTTCTCACTTTACCCTGGATACATAGTCTTTAATTTGGCTCCGAGTAAAAGCTGTTAGAGGACTTTCCTGCATGGCACATTCTAGGAAAGCAGCCACCATGCCTGCCATTGCTGTCCATGTGATGCTGTGGTCTAGGGTACAGTGGAGGCTTTCCTGGTTTACCTACAGTTCTGGCCAAGGCCCGCCTCATGTTCAGTGACTGGAAGGGTACTAATGCCCTATTGTCACAGCCAAGGGCAACAGCAGCCCTTTAGCCTGGACTTAAAGGGCTGGGAGGCATGGGGCCATAGGCTTCTGCTGGGAAGATTCTGCACCTCCTAGGACACACTGGTCCACTCCCAAGGCTCTAGGAGGGGCTTCAAGCAGCCTGCACACCAGCCCAGTACCAGGGCTTCTGCTCAGACACTTGTTTCAAATTACCAAAAGCCTGAGCGTATGGTTAACTACCACCAGAAGGAAGTTTTCCAGGGACTATGTCTGAGGAGGAACTTGCACATAGAGAGACCTTAGGATCCTGTACAAAATCAGGACTGAACCAAGCTTCAAGTGTCTTCTCTTAACTGGCCTTCTTGGGAATAAAAGGGAATTAAAAACCAAAAGAACATGAGCAAATGGGTTGTAAAAAGTTGGCTTTATTTGTTACATTTTCACCTTATCTCAGTTATGCCATTTTGGCGTCCACAGTGACAGTCCCTGGAAGCTGAAGTCAGCCCCCATCCACTGTGGTCATTAACCACAGAGCATGAGCACAAGCCTCACAGGGCCCCATTGATGATTACAGGCTGCAGGCAGGGCTGTGGGGGTCCTGATGAGGACCGCTGCCCTGCCTGCCAGAGGCTGCAGCATTCCCATGGGTTGGGCTGAGCAGACTAAGTGCAGGGGAGGTGTCAGGTCTCGGCCCAGGACCGGGTCTGACAAGGCCACGTGTGATATGGTTGTACACCCTGGACTGGGGATGGACAGACCAGTCAGGCCCATCCTGGTTCTGTGGTTGATTTGCTGGGTGGTTTTAAACAAGTTGCTTCTTGTTCCTTGGTCAGTCTGCTTTCTGGTTAACACTGCCAGTGAAGACTCCTAAGAGCCCTCTTGACCAGGTGTCAAGCTTGCCACTTCTACCGAATTATGACCATGTCTCTGTGCTTTAGAAGCCACTCCAGCAGGGCTGCGCTTGCCCATGGTGCTCCCTTCTTAGAACTGCGGCACCCTCTGGCAAGAATCCTTCAGGCTGCCCAGGCTCCAACTCTGCTCCCCCTGCTGCCAAGCATTACCAGGCTCCTGTCCCCTGATAGGGACCTCTCTAAAGGCCTTAGAAAAGATTCTAATTTCTCAGATCTAGATAATCTGTTCTTTCAAACAGAACTTATTTTACACATAATTGTGAGTCTTTTTATATCAAACATTAGAACAGCTTACGAAAAACACAAGCTCTCTGACCCTGACTGCGTCATAGCTCTAGGGCCTGCACCCGTCTCTTCTGGGGAAGTTGAGAGGAGATCGGTGGCTTCTTGTCATTTACCTTACTGGCATTTGGTCCTAAGCACAATAAAAATAAGTCCTGTAGAGGTCACTCTGCTATCTGTTCTGAAAAATACAAGTGGGAAGTTTTCAGTCTAGAGGATAGTGGTGGCCTGTGAACGTCTGAGCACCTGCCACAATGCCTCCTTTTGCTAGGGCTGAGTGAGGAGTCAAGGAACCACAGAGGAGCAGGTCCACTGACAACTGGAAGAACTGGACAGACAGACATCAGGGGTCTTCCACATGTTTGCCTAGTTTGGCCAGGCACAATTTTATAAAGCTGAAGAATCCCAACCTTACCAGCAGAAAAAGGAGCAGACAGACCAAGAGTGTCTGTGAGGAAATTCATCCCTCTCTTTTAAAAGTAGCTCTGTCCTAAAAAACTACTTTAAAAAGGGAAGACAACTGTTATCTTCCAGAGAACAAGTTTTAAGCAGTTGTTCCTACCTCTGACCATGAGGCGACATGCTAGTGAGTCACCCACATCTACCAGAAAACACATGGTCTACTCCCAGCCTCACACCCTGTCAGTACAATGAAACCTAGTCCTTTCAACGTTTGTGCTTCTAACCAGTAAGACACTCCCTTGTTGAGGAACAGGGGCAGCCACCTATGGCACTGAGAAGAAGCAAAGGTTAAAACAAATGCTACACAGACACACGAAGACAGTCATTTATCCTTCCAGCCTCTGACCATCAACTGAATAAAACCTCACTTCTACAGTTAGATTCCCAATGCCAGAATAAAAAGCAAAACTTCAAATTGGAAATTTCTAGCACTTTACAGAGTGGAATGAAAGAATATGAAATAAAAAAATAAAATAAAGGTCCACATGCCACAGCAGCACCCCATGATGGATTCGTTATTCCTCCTTCCTTGTCAATTCCAGAGCATGGCTCTTCCTGGTCCAGGGGAGACATGTCTCAGAACAGAAGGGCCCCCATGCTGCCGACCTCGCTCTGCTCCTTTACAAAGATTTCAAAGTACTGGTAGATGATTGTGACCGCGAGCAGAATCCCAGTTCCAGAACCGATGGCACCCAGGAAGTCAGCCAGGACGGAGAGGGCCCCAATACATAGCCCCCCGAAGGCGGCGGCAGTAGGGATGTACCTGGGGAGAGGGAGATTGGTCAGCAAGGTGCCAGCATGCAGAAACCTCCAGCATGGCCCGCCCCTAACTCAGGCCACCTGCCTGCAGGGCTAGGCACCCTGACATGCTTACCACTGATTCAGGAACCTAACTCCTGTAGAGGTTACTTCACTATCTCCTTGAAACTTCACTTACTCACACACCTTAATGGTCCAGACGAGGGCTGCTGTCCAGTAAGTGGCCATATAAGCCACAAGTGGCTAGTGAAATGTGCCTAGTCCAAGATGAGTTTTCAAAGATGCCACACAAGATTTTGAAGAACAAGAACATAAAATATCTCATGGTATTTCTTACATTAATTACAAATGTTTACTTTTTTAATGTGACTACTTGAAAATTTAGAATTTCATATGTGGCTTGCATTTTACTTCTCTTGAATCTAGAAGCTTCAGAGAATTCTCACTAGGAGAATGATCAAAGTTGCCTAATGCCCCTACTAGGGATAGGAAAAACAATCTGAAATTTACAATGCTGATTTTCTTGTGGATACAAGAACCTTTTCTATCCTGTAACCAAGGATGAGATTTAATTTAACCAGGAATCCATAAGCCCTATCAAGATGCTTGAAGTATTAAGAAAACCACAAATACAAGAAAAACAGTGGGACCAAGGGCCAGCACTCACCGGTTGAGTTCATGGACCATGGAAGTTTCTCGGTGGCCCCTCATCACCATCTGCTGCTCCTTCAGTTGCTTTGCAACCTGTGTGACGCCGAGGAGAAGACAGTGTGAAATTTTAAGTGGGAAATTGAAAACCAGGTAGATATTTTATGGTGGCACTAAACACTCACAGGTTTCCTTTTTTAGCATACTAACAATATTTATATAGATAACTTAAAAACTGCTGCAAAGAAGTCATATGACAAAGTCTAGTTTTAGTTTGGCTCCAGCTCCCCAGGCAAACACTAATGACTGTTAGACTCCATTTATGGCCATACACACTTTGGCCCAATGAGGAGGAAACGGCTGTGCGTGTTCACAGACCACTTTTTTAGGAAGAGGTGAGAAGTCGAGACCCCTTACACCAGTGACAGGTGAGAGCTACTGTTTCCTGGTTTAACTGAATTGTAACTTATACTTACATCTTTGGCAGAGGAGCCCGAGACCTCTATCCATGTTTTAGAGAAGAACGCACATGAGCCCAGCATGAACACTATGTACACCACAGCATGGACAGGGTCTTCTAACACGGAGCCAAAAGATTCTGGAGGGGACAGGTAATAGCAAAGGCCACCAACTGGATAAGCACGTGCTGGACCCCCAGAAGAAGTATCCTGGGAAGAATACACAGAAAGCCTGTGAGTGCTATTTCATTATCACTTAGCATAAAGACAAAAATAGTTCTGAGCAGATGAAAAGGAATACAATTTTACTCAAGTGTCCACAGTGCAGTTTTCTTACTGAAAAGAATAGTTAACGTTCTGAATTCGTAAGAGACGTGATTAGAAAGTAAAATGTTTGGTCACAAGCAAGACATATAGATGTACACCACTGCAACTAGCCACACAATTGAAACTGATTTCTTTAAGCAGCCATACTTACAGACCAAGTGCCCAGCAGGCTGACCAGCAGGTTGCCACTGAAGCGGGCTGACAACATCTGGGAGATGACATATAGGTTGGACACCAGGGCAGACTGCAGGATGATGGGGATGTTGGAGGTGTAGAACAGCTTAATAGGGTAGGTGTTGTACTGGCCTCGGTAACGAGCTGACTTGATAGGCAGGTCCACTCGGAAGCCCTGAGAAGCCAAACACAGCAGGGTGCCCTCAGTGTCTCATTCCAGTGTCTGCACAGACACAGCCTAGCTGGGGACAGCCAGGCCTACATTATACCCCTTCCTGACCCACCACTGTGCTTGGGGTCACTTTAACAGAGGGTTCCCAGAAAGACAGGCTTAAAAAATGCACCAAAGCCCAGCACAGTGAAATAATCCTGTTTCTGTCAAACAAAGTCCACCACATTTAATTTGCATCAACGTGGAATATACAAGAGCCTGAAGGACACACGCCCAAGTAAGTCTTAACAGTGGTTCTCTCTGGTAGTTCCTCTCCTATACTTTTACAGTGGCCCCAAGACAAGGACACCATGGCCTCCACCTCACACCCTAGAACAGCTCTTTGTAGTGTTTTATTAAATGATAAACAGAAAAGCTAAGCTTTTGTATGAATACAGCCTCTCCTTCTGAAATCCTTAGAGAATACAAAGGCTTTCTTTCATTTTTACAAACCTGCAGTGCCTAGAACAGGACTCGGAATATAGATGATTTACAAATAAGTTTTTAATTATCTACCCACAAATACCCACCAAGCTTACTGTGGAACTAAAGTTTATTAATTAGGCATCTGACTAAAAGTCTCAGCTGAAGAAACAGACCTGTCTTGTACTCAGAAAAAGCACTTGGCTGGTACATAATACCTTTCCACAAGCACTAATCTGTCTTCTTCACTGCTATCCCTTCTTCTTGATAAATATCAGAATGCAAAGTGGCTGATGGAAAAAATACAAAGACTAATGCAACTACAGAAAAGAAACTGATAGGTCAGGTCTCTTATTCAGAAGACACACAAATGAATAAATTTGAAAGGTAAGAGCTCTTAAGAGGAAGGGCCTTTTCCAAGACACTACCTACAAAGACTATAAATTTTGGGTAAGACGGTGATGAGGCTTTAGAGCTTAAGATTTTTCACTTCTCTCTCTAAAAGATTTTGTTTATTTTTAGAGAGGGAAAGGGAGGGAAAAGAGGAGAGAAACATCAATGTGTGGTTGTCTCTTGTGCACTCCCTACTGGGAACCTGGCCTGTAACCTGGGCATGTGCCCTGAGCGGGAATCAAACCAGCAACCCTTTGGTTCACAGGCTAGCGCTCAATCCACTGAGCCACACCAGCTGGGGCAGAGATTTTTCACTTGAACAAAAGAACTTACAGATGAATCTTCTTTATGGGCTGCTAGGCCCGACCCAAAGAAGCATAATTTCAGAAATGTTACATCTGCCTCAGTTTTGTTTAGTTCAGGCAGGTCCCCATGACTCAATGGAACACACATATCCAGCTCCCATGGAAACCTGCTCCTTTCAAATGCCATCCCACCACTTCAATACTATATGATGATGTATACCACCCCTGGGGTGTGGGTGGGGGTGTACACACCAAGGCATTCCAAAAATTAAATGTGGACTGTCAGAGCTCACCATGGTGGGTCTGGACGCACCTGAAAATAGATGACCACTGCAAAGACAAAGATGGTGGCAATCAGATTCATGAGATTGGGTAGGTTCTGACGGTAGAAAGCCTCTCGAAGAGCGCGGACCTTGTCAGTGCGTGTGGCCAGCAGATGAAACAGCGCAATGATGGCACCTTCAAATTCCATCCCTGTCGGTGAAGGAGGGGACACATGTGGTAAAGAGACAAACAGCTTCTTGGTGGCCAAAGAGAAAGAAAAATAGAATTATTTTTAACATTCACAGTGTCTACTCCTATAACCACAGGGGTACAGTGGTGTTTCCTCATTCCTCATTTCTATTTCTTCCGTAGAGATTTCAACCTGCAGAAACAGGTTCTACCTTTTTTTTTTTTTTTGGTTCTACCTTTTTGAGTTATCTCATTTTGTTGGCATGTATGTCAATGGCCACCAGATATGTGGAATGATCATCAATTATAAAATCATAAAAACCGGATCTGCTGAACTCCAGCTGAAGGAGCCCTACACTGAAGAGCAGGCTCGGAGCTGCTCTGTTCATTTCCCTGGAAAACCCCCAGGCAGTAGAGCATCCCCAGCTCTGATGTGCAGGCTGCCTTTGACAAGAAGGGAATTGACTTCTCTGCTTCTTTCATTAATGATCAAGCAGAAAGGATAACATGTATGCCCACCACAAGGCCTGATCCAGTCAGAGTACACACCCCCATGAAACAGTTTTGAATACAGCCAGGAAGCAGAGCAGCTTACTGAGGGATTGAGGGAATCAAGAATAAGAATGGGTGCCAGGCCTGAGGATTAGGTAGTAGAGGGCAAATGAGAGGAAGCTGGGAGCACATGGCATTAGTAAGGCCTAGAAGTCTTATAAATTTTCAAGAAATTTAATGAAGTTAAAAAAAAATTCCCCAAACCCCAGCTAAAGTAAGAAACAGGAGCACTGTATTACTTCATGTCCTTCCAGGACAGTGTAACTATCCCATAATAAAAGTTTGGCCGCATACAGGGAACCAGTGCTACATCCAGAGCTGTGTCCTGTGGGCAGGTAGGAGGTCCTGGTATTAGTACTGTGAAGTGCACCTATGTACTACTTACTGCCCTGTGAGGGCACTTTCCTCAAGTTTCTAACACATGACGGTAGAACTACCTGCTGCTTCTCCCCTTGGCTGTTACTGGACCATTTGGAGATACCAGCATCACTGTTTATTTCTTTTGAAGCCTCAGAGATAGGGCTTCTGTGGAAGCACTCCTTCCTAATTACCAGCACTTCCTCAATTCCCATCCTCTCTTCCTTTTGTTCAGGTGACAGCATTGGCCTGTTTATAACCAATGGACAGAACTCAGGTATCTTAAAGCTGGAGCCAGGATAAAGCCTTATTTCATAGAGGATGACACCTGGGTTGCCCGGAGAGGAAGAGGAACTTGTTTATGCTCTGCCAATTCTCAACATTCCCTATTACCTCTGTAATCTCAGCTGACTACTCTCCCCTTTGCTCATTCTGTCACAGCCACATACACTGTCCTTGAACACACCAGGTACATTCCTACTTCAGGGCCTTGTACCTGCTGGTTCCCCCCAAATGAAACATTCTTCTCCCAGTCATAGGGCTCCCTTCCCTCTTTAGGACTTCAATGACCCAGACTAAGGCTGTACAACACTTGGTATTCCCATCTTCTTCCTCTGCCTTGTTCTCCTGGGTACCTGCAATAACATCTGATATACACATAACACATAGTTTACTCACTTCGTACTTCCTGTGCCTGGCCCTTAACAGGCACCTGATAAATATTTGTTGAATGAAAGGCAATGCCAGGTTTAGGCTCTAGTTCTCTTAATTTTTAACAAAATTATTTCTTGAAATTCACTATTTGCAGAATCTCTGGCAATAAGACAGGGCTTCTGTTAGTTTTACTTCACACGGCTATAGAATCACCCTTCCTGGTGGCACCTTCTCTCCAGGCAGTGCTCAAATATTGCCAGTTAACATCATAACACTGCATTCTCTGTCTTCCACTCCAATCTGGGGTGAATTCTTCCACCCAGACTCCAGTTCCCCTGCCTCACTGGTCTGCTCCTGAATAAAAGTGGCTGCTTGGCTCCACTTTGGCTCTATCCTGGCATCACTTCCTCCTAACTCAGGATGTCCCCCATACCAGTTACAATATGATCTTGCCATGTACCTGAACTCTTACCCTTTATCCTCCTGCCTTTCACAACCATTCCAGAAAAGCTCTGCTTTCTGGCCCCTAGACTCCCCATTTGCCTTGGATTTCCTACAGTTCCAGGAAGTACCCAGGGAGGAATCAAATCTCATCTTGCCCACTCTTCTCTGACATTCCCTCTTTTCTTTGTAATCTGTTCGGCACCTGGAGTCTTCATGTGCCCAGGGACTTAGTGAGTCTCACTGAGATTATGTGGTCTCTGAAGCCAAGGACTCTGTCTCCAGCATTCAATTCAAAGAAAATGCTCAAATGTGCATTAATATTCTCAAAGGATTCTTACAAGTAAATAACATATGTAATGATGAAGAATGCTGACTGCCTTTCCTAAGAAGTCATACTTCTCTGTATGTTTAGAAATTATTAAAAACATCTCTGAAACAAGATGTCCTTGGCACTCTTTGTGGGTATAGCATAGAATGCTAACATTTTATAGGTATCTACTATGGGCCTGGTGTCATGTTACTTCATGTTATTTCTCATTTCATCCTGGCAAATGAGGCTCAGTGGTAGAGGGATTTGCCTAAAGCCACTTTTATACTACTAATAGGAACAGCCAGGAGGTGAACTCCAAGTTCAGGCCTCTTTCACGAAGTTGCCCCTTGCATGACCAAGGACGCTGGTTCAGTGATTTCATTTTTAGAAACATATTCACTGAGAGTTACTGCCAAAATACATAACCATGAACGTATGTGGCTGTTCACTGTTTCTTTTGCAATAACAACTGAAACTAGAAATGTCCTACAAGTCCATCAGAAGACTGGTAAAATTAATGCTGCTTCATCCTTGCCATGAAGTCCACACCATGCTAGGAAAAATGAGGCAGGATTCTGTATTCTGGCATGGCAAATATCTGTGAAATACTCTGACATGGAATATATAAGTTATGTACCATAAGAGCAGAAGCCTGTCTGTGTTTAAGAAAATTTTGCCAATTCACACAGAAACATCAGAAGTAATGTACCTAAAATGGAGGTGATTTTTCCTTGGAATGAGGGAACTTTCATGTTCTACTTCGCACATGTCGGTACTTTTTACCAACTCCTGTCCCCAGGAAAGCCCAGGGCCCTTACCTCGGCCAGTGTTGACAGTGGTGGGGCTGAACGCTTTCCACACGATGGTCTCACAGATGTTAGTGGCAATAAAAAGGGAGATACCAGAGCCCAGACCATATCCTTTTTGCAGAAGTTCATCCAAAAGTAGAACAATTAAGCCAGCAACAAAGAGCTGTAAAAATGAAAAAATGAAAGTAAAGAAACCCAAGTAGACTTCATTCCTTCTCCCTACAGGCATGACTCTTCCCTTCGTTAATAAGGGGCTTCTCTGATATAAATGCTAGAGACTGAGTAGACAACTGGCAGTAAAGCCCTCTTCCGGTGAGTTTAGAAGAGCCAACACAGGTGGTTTGGCTCCTTCTCAGTAAAAGTTTCTTTTATATATGGTTCAGGTTTGTTATTTGGAAAGTCTAAGTGAGTATGAGGAGCTACTCAGAAGGGGCAAATGTCAGCATAACAATTACCTGAATGGTGATTAACAGGCAGATTCCAGCACCCATTTCAGAAGGGTCCCCGTACATTCCTGTCATCACATACACAATAGACTGGCCAATGGTAATGATCATGCCAAATACTAGAAATCAAAAGAAAATTATGTTCTCAAAGTGGGACATTACACAGTAATGGAGGAACAGTTATTGAACACCTACCTACTCTGTGCAAGGCACCAAGAACAAAAATGAAGAATACCAACAGTGCCTCCAAGGAGCTGGGTCCAAGAAACACCCAATAGTCAAAGTGCACAGTAACTCAAATGTCTGTTAACACAAGGTGAGCTCCTGAATTTCACCTCCTAAATGTACTTTCCTTTCAGTGATGGGAAGAGGAAAAGAGTTGGAATATGACAAATTAGTTTTTATGGAAGACAAATCAGGGACCAATATCTACTGAAGACAGCATCCAAACTCAGATCAAGTTGCTTGGGTTCTGGAGAGCTCCTGAGTTGAACTACATGCTTGGGCCACCTCTACAGGCTAAGTCCAGAACACAAATGTTTAACTCTGGAGTAAAAGGATCTCTTCCCAGTTCGTATGTAATTTTTTTTAAAGAAAAAAACCCCTCACGATGGTATCAATATAGTCACTTGTCCCATTTTCAGAAGCTTTTCTTTTTGTAGACTGTTTTTTATATAATGATATTCAGTACTTCATTGTTAGGCACAACGAAATTGACACACTTTTACTGGTTCCACAATACTAAGTGAATTTCTAAGTATGAGTTTGGGCTTCAAGTTTGGCTTTTCTGTTTAGTTTGTCAAACCTGATTAGTAAAATAAAGTTGTACTCCAGAGTGCCCATGAAATGTAGTCCCTATTTGACTTTAAAAAATTGCTCAATGACATTAAATTCTCAAAGCAGAATTAAAAAAGCTGTCAATACCAAAGAAAAAACAGGCAATTTGTGCTTTTGAAAAATAATTCATGTATATATTTACATGAATGGTTTATATCTAAAACCCTGATCTGTGCCTGAAACTTACAAGTTTAAATTAGATTAATCTTTTTTGCTCAATTATTTAACCTACTAACTTAAATAGATTTCTTCCACATGCTGGTGTGGAAGAAAATATGGCTGGGTACAAAACTCCATTGCTTCCTAATTAATATATTTCAGTTCAGTCAGAGGCTGAACATCAATCATTTTGATGACTGGTCATTGTTACTAGTGACACTTATTTGCTATGAGGCAAATATTATTATTCCCATTTTTACAGATGAAGAAACTGAGATGTAAGAGCTGTCATCTAACTTTGTCCAAAGTCACAGAGCTAGTAAATAGTAGAGCTAGGTTGAGAGGATCACCTTTCCCCTCAGTTGAATCTTTTTAAACTCCCAGAAGAAAAACAACACCTGCCCAATACCTATTATGTGCCAGGACTGAGAGATGTTTTAGACATGTGATTCCATTGAATTCTTACGACACCTGAAAGTACATATCGTCTCCCCCTAAGCAGTTAAGGACATGTGGCTAGTGGAGGAAGACCCCCAAGCCCTGCTCCTTCCACGCGATCATGGAGCTTTTGGAGCAAGGGACATACTCCCTGCTGCCTTGTCCAGCCTATCCAAGTACCAGGGCTCTCCCAAAAGTTCTCTCTCTCTCTAGTATTTATAAATTCATAATTGGGGAAATATCTTCTCATCAATTTCAGGAATTAGCACCTCTAGAACAGAATAATCTACCTATGTATATACTCCAATAAAAGACTTTCCCTTCTCAACCAGTTTTGATATCTAAAACAGCAGCTTTGGTAACTTATCAGCTGGCTTAATTCTTTGCTGGGAACAGCATTAAGCTCAGGCAGGGAACACCTTGGCTTGTAAGTTTCCGGCATTTACAACTTTTAAGCAGTCTCTCACAGTCCTCATTTATATTGCCAGTAATGTTTTTGGTAAAGATGAAATATTCTGAGCGCAGAACCGAATCATTAGTTTTGTTCTTTCCATTGTTTCACCATTTCCCCAACCAGGCCCCCCCACATTATAACAAAAACAATCCCATCCATGTCCCTTCCCACCCTACCCCTCCCGCCCCCAAATAATACAATAAGAACCCCAAACTATTGTGCATCCATGCTATGCTGTTAAAACGCAGTTAATACTATTGGGAAGAAGGCTGTGGGTTGTGGAGATGTTCTTTGAAACTCTACAATATCTTTTTGCTCTCCCACACACCCATAGAAGGCCCTTTGCTTTTCTCAGGAAAGTACAGAATGGGCTGCTTGAAACACTTATCCTCCTTCCCCTCCATTGGGATGGGTGTGCAAACTATACTACATGGAACAGCTTTACAGCACTTGGCCTGTTTCAGGACACAGAAACTCTACTGGTTCTTCAAAGGACACCTTCTCAAGCTACCTCTATGGGGTCAAGACAAGTAGAACTCCTTCCCTTCCCCATCTGAAACCCAGAGTCAGATGAGACAGGGGTTGGTACCAGAAGAAGAAATCCATGTCATCTTTTTTCGTCATCATCTTCTGAGGGCTAGGAATGCCATGTGAGCCTTTCCTCACATATGAGATCCTTTCATAAGGATATGAAAACATGGGGGCATTTAATGCTGGCTTCCTTGTCAGGGACCAGGTCAGCCTCATCAAAGTTTTTCCATTTCATCAGGAACACGAGTTCTCCACTGGATTCTGTAGCTCCAATAATCCATTTCAGCTCAAAACCCTGGGCAAAGCCTCATGGCTGTTCTGACTCTTCTTTCTTCTTCTTTGGTTTGCTCTCCTCTTCCTCTCTTCAGCTTTGCACTTGCCTCCCTCTGATTTCTCTGTCTTATGTGCTATTTTCTGTGACTGTAGAAACTCAGAAATGAGGTCAGGACAATCCAGGTTCTCTTCTGGTTCCCATGTGTTCTCATCTAAGAACACCTTCCACTTTAGGAGTTACTCCACTTTGCTCTTTACCACTCCATGGTTGAGAACTTTTCCCACCACATATTCCTCTCTCTTCTTTTTTAGCACCTACTCCACTTTCTTCTTGTTTTTTTTTCCCTATAGTGCCCACCAGTTTTCTAGTATAAAAGAGGGTGCTGCTCAGAGCAATGCCCAAGAGCATGAGAGGAATTGCTGCCATGCTACTGGCATGTTGCATTAGGCAGGATGGAAGAGTGGCACCCAGAAAAACAACAGGCCATGTGACCACACTTGAGCCCCTCACTGAAGTAGTATACCACAGGCCCCAGCAAATGGTCCTCACCCTGAGAAGTGCTTTGTTGCTAACACAGGCCTCGGAGCACCTGCAGGACTGGTGGGCCAAAGAAGTTACACTGTACAAAGAAAAAACTGTTCTGATGTTCTGAATTTTATAGCAAATTCAAATTTTCAACTACAGAAATTCGAATATCATTCAAAATCTCACTTACATTTTTGGGCTCCATTGAAGAGGGCTCGGTCTTTTGGGGTGTCACCAACTTCAATTATTTTGGCGCCAGCTAAGAGCTGCATGATGAGGCCAGAGGTGACAATGGGAGAGATACCCAGCTCCATCAATGTGCCTGAGGAGAGGGGAGGCAAAATACAGCCCATATTAGCTTGGAAAAGCAACACATTATTAAGAAAAATAAATGAGCAAAATCTGACTGTGTACTTTTTTTTAAAGATTTTATTTATTTATTTTTAGACAGAGAGGAAGGGAGGGAGAAAGAGAGGGAGAGAAACATCAATGTGTGTTTGTGTCTTGCACTCATCCTACTGGGGACCAGGCCTGCAACCCAGGCATGTGCCCTGACTGGGAATCGAACTGGCGACCCTTTGGTTCACAGGCTGGCGCTCAATTCAGTGAACCATACCAGCCAGGGTTGACTGTACTTCTTATACAAATCCAGTGTGCTTTAGTTTGCTAGCAGCATTTAATTTAGAGACTAACCCCAAAATATCAATGATTATAGTATAATTCATTTCATTCTGTTCAGTCTGCCAGGCCACATCTTAATTCTGTTTTGGATGTCATATGGCTTTTAAACAAATAGCTGCATTTAAATTCACCATAAACAGATTCATTCTGGTTTTACAGAGATAAGAAAGGTTAGTCTCTTCATCAGTTAATAAAAAAGGCTAACATTCAAATATTTTCCAGAATTTGAAAAGGAAGCTTGTATAATTATATCTAGTTGAGAATAAACTACTTCCATTATGCTAAC
>VMDR010019126.1:6414-18688 GCA_007922815.1 Macrotus californicus
ATCATTTTTGATATTTAACAATTTGTCATCTGCAACTCTGCACACTTGTCCCTTAGATCTCTATTTATATATGTATGTTAAAATGTCTTTATAGTAACAAATTAAACAATTATTGTGCCTCATCACATTATGACAAAATATTCTGACAAATATCTAAAAATTTAGCTAAGAAATGAGTAGATTATTAAACCTGGCATAAGAATATGATGTTCTTGCTTTTGAAATGAGAAAGCTGAAGCGAAAAATTAAAGAACGAACATGCATGAAAATCTAAAATTTTCTAATTCAAGAAGCTTGAAATATACTAAGTTTAGCTTTGAGATGTGCATTTAACAAAGGCACACTCAGGTATTTCTCTTGTTTAGAGTATACAATTCAAACAGTATTGAAAAGTAACTACTAAGTATTTATTTTTGCTGTTACCTAAAATACAGATTCTCTCTTAAGGTAATGATTCTTATCCTCTTTAGCAGGTGAATGCCATTGTGTACACGTCTACCCAGTCTCTTTATTTTCTCCAGTCTATTTCCACTGCTATTTCTAAGAGATCAGTACTTTATCTGCACAAAACGGGCTGGTGGTGAAATGTGTAACTCACAGTGTTTTAGAAAGTCTTATGCCTCATATCCAATTACATATAGCACAGCCTACCTCTGAATACTCGAGAAGAATCCATGCTCCCACTGTACTGAAGATGATGGTATTACTGCTTCCTGACTGGCGCAGCCTCGCCCCCAGGAAGAGGGCACCGATGGAATGCAGGTGCAGAAAGAGAATAATATGGCTGGTTGCATTATCGCCATCACAGTGTATGAAATACCTCTTATGGTGGCTTCTAGCAGAAGCAAAACCATTTTCCATTTGGAGGCTGAAAGAGCCTCGATTGTGCTTTATCTAAGCCTGCCTCTGTCACAAATCAGATGGCGATGCATCTCTTTCCTAACATGGCCTAGACTCACAAAATGACAAGTGAAAATAACAATATGTTGCTTTGTCTATTCCTCCTGGGCCACAAGTAAAATGAAAAAAAAAGAAAACCCCCCAAAACAAAAAACCTCAACTAACTAATCTAAAAAGGAAAAAAAAAAAAAAACTCTTTCGGGTGATGTGTTTTCAATTTTCAATATTGTACAGTTCAACTTTAAATAGATAATCCAGCTCTCTTCTCATGACCTTGAGAAAGCTCACCATTTTCCAAACCTCAGCCCACCTACCAAAACCATTCAATGAAATTCTATGAAAGAAAAATATTACTTTTAATGGGAGGCTTGAGAAACGGTGTTGTAACTAACCCAGGATTCTCCACAAACTGCTTCTTCCTTCTATTCCTGTCATTAGAAATCTTCTGAAAATTAGTTCTCTCCCCATCCTTGGTATTCATATAACTAGAAACTTTTGGGGTGAATAAAGCTCCCTTAGGGGTTAATTCATCATTGCGAAATCAGAGATCAGCCCATGTTACTGCAAGGATAGAATGTCATAGAAAGTACAAGAGAATGTTGACACCATAAACATTTGGAAAGTTACTGTCCATCTTCCATTTAATTCCTGACACAAATACTCTCTCTTATGATCTCTTTTTCTAAAAGCCAAAAGTGGGTGTGGAAGACCCGGGTGAGTGCAGGGGGAGCGTGTGACAAGAAAGGTTCAGAACATGGCTCTGAAGGTTTCAGCTGGTTGACATTTGCTCCTTCATGGACTGAACTACTGTATACTCATTTTTAAAGAACATACTCTTCCTGTCACCCTTTTTGGCCAGACAGTAGCTTTCTTTGCCTCAGCCAATAAATTACCATTACTCATTAAATTGGCCACAGTAACACAGTTGGGTATGCTAGGGGCTGAATTGTATCTTCCCAAATTCATATGGTGAAGCCCTGACCCCCAAAGTGATGGTATTTGGAGACGGGGCCTCTGGGCGGTAAATAGGTTTAGAAGCGTCGTACTGGTGGGGGCTCACAGGGTCAGCATCATTCCAAGAAGAGACTCCAGAGAGCTCGCTCCTTCTCTCTCTGCAAAGGGGTCACGTGAGCCACATCGAAGTGCCCACTGCCAGTAAGCCAGGAAGAGCGCTCTCCCTAGAACCCCACCGTGCTGGCGCCCGGATCTCAAACTTTCAGTCTCCAGAATTATGAGAAATAAACTTCTGTTGTTTAAGCCTATTGCATTCTGTTATCACAGGCTGAGCTGACTAAACCAGGTGGACAGAGAGAGACATTTTGGGAAGAGTCATTTCCGTAAAAATAGAGCTGTTCTAAATGCACTGGTCAGTTATTTCATTTGCTTCATACTCACATTCATGAAAGTTCCATTCAAATAGACACTCTTGGCCAGTGTCCCGGGCTGCCACCCTTTGTGTAGCAAATGAAAGCCTAAGAACTAAGGAACAAGAGTGAATGCAGGCCTCCTCAGAAGATGGAGCAGTCAATTCTATTTGCTATCCATGATGTCCTCCGTCCGTCCTACGTCACTTATAGCAGACTAGAGCAAAGGCACCTCCTGATCCCAGCGGGAAGGAGCTGGGGCCCAGTCACAGGGGAGGCCGCCACTGGGGCAGACTGTGGGCTGGGCAGGCAGCTGTCCGCCCAATGGCCCTTCTGTACCTGAGCCCACCCCACACCTGCACACACACTCCCCAGGGCTTTATCCAGTAAAATGAAGTGAGTTAACTGAAGATATCACTGGCCTCCAACAAAGAGTACCTTAAAAGGAAAGGAAAACTGCTAAATTCCAGTATACAAACCAGGTTTGTTTAGTTCTGACTTTTGCAAATCTGCAGCTTTCTGTCTGACACCGTAAGGTCCTGCTACGTTAGGGCTCCTGCCAGGCTAACACATACACAACTGGGTCTACCAGCCGACCATGGTCAAAGGAAAGATGCTCGGAGAGACGAACCAGTTCCTAATAAACTGTTTCCTCCTGCTTCAAAAAAGATAAGAATAAAATGTCAATGCCATGCAGACAAATACAAAGATGAAAATGAAAGCTCTGCTTATCCCTGCAAGCTTTATTTTTTAACAAAATAAAACTGTTTGGATCAATTTGAGATAACTACTGGGAGATGACAGGTTTTACTTTTAGATATATCACTTCTTTTTGTTTCCAATCTGGGCTCATACGGAGCATTGCCAGTGTTTTTCCAGTGGCACAATGCAGTCCTTTAAGAGTTAAAATAAGAAGCCCTACCTCTTTAATCTGCCAGAAAACACAGGAGAGGAGCAATCAGCTCTGGGAAGAGCCGCTCTGAATGAGGTATGCCTGGCTGCTTCAGGCCATGCTGTTTGTCAGTCTTTCAAAATTCAAGTCATTACCAGATGCTGATCTACTATAATATTGTGATATTTTATCTGATTACACTTACCTGATTGTGCCTTATCTGCTATTTGCCTTTCCATTCTTCCATGTATATTAAATGCAGGTGCTTTTATTATTCTGAGAGCTAGAAAGTGTTGACTGCTCTGAATATAAATGGGGATATTATATCATTAACTTGCTCCGAAAGCAGGGCCATTCACCGTGTAAATCACATGCAAGGTGCCTAGTGGAGACACAATAAACCATAATGTCTTGAGAAAGAAAGCAATGAGGAATGAGTAAGGAGATAAAAATTTAAGGCA
This sequence comes from Macrotus californicus, assembly GCA_007922815.1. Classification (NCBI taxonomy): domain Eukaryota; kingdom Metazoa; phylum Chordata; class Mammalia; order Chiroptera; family Phyllostomidae; genus Macrotus; species Macrotus californicus. The sequence goes on from VMDR010019126.1 coordinate 10,032, forward strand.
TTGTTAAAGAAGGGTAATCTTCAAAATCCTATTTGGTTCTTTCAAACTAGCATTTGTTGATAATATAACCTTTGTATTAGAAACTTTTTTAAGTCCATAAAAAATAACTTTGGGAGGGGGCATCATAACACAAAATGTTATCACTAATAGAATTTCATAGAAACACGGTCACTAACATTCTATGGCTTGTCTAAGTTAGAAAAACGTTTTGAAAGTACAGGCCTAATCTCTTAAAGACGAACACACAGCTTTGGCAAATATATTCTTACCCTACTTGGGCATACTGCTTAAACAAGGTGAGCAAATGACCAAATGCTTTAAGCATTTCCAGACGTTAAAAGGTGAATAGTTGAGACTCCGGCTGCAAATTTCAAAGGCAGTGATATGCAGTGAATTAAAGCAGAACCTCGACCAGCGCCCAGCAGTCTGGGGTTGTGCGTTCCGCTTAGTTTCCACTGTGTTGGCCCCACGAAAAGTTAATCCACAGTTATTTCAGTGGAAAGTTTCAAAAAACCCATTTTCAGAGCAAATGTTATGTGAGAGCTTAAATGAGCCACTGATGTCTGTTGGCTAGCGTATCAGATGGCTTGTTCATTTACCGGTGTGTCTCACGCCCCTGCCCCTGGAGCAGGTGGGAGCCAGCCTTGTATGGAATGAGTTACCCTCCCTCCCAGAAGCAGTGTGGACAGCCACCTTCTGACTATCAGACCTGAAGGCGTGAGACAGAAGAGGGCAAGTACAGGACAACTGGGAACAGGCGGAGTGAGGTTCGTTCTCCTGAGTGATCAGGAAGCACGTGGTGTCCGCTCTCCCTCTCCTCCCAAACGCCACATGCGGGCGCCCTGGGGCAGGAGGTGTGGGTGCTGCTCCTCTCTGCCCGCTGTTCACCACTGCACAGAAATGCAGCGAAAGGTCAATTTTCTTTTAACTGGACAAATGTATGTTTAAAATACCTCTTTAAGGCAAGGTTGCTCTTTAATCAAAAAACCCTTTATCATTCTTAAACCATATGCTTGAAAACAGAACATTAGTATGGAAAATGGTTGAACCTTTCAATAATTCTATATTTGCACACATTTTCTCAGGAAAGATGTAATGGGTCTCATAACCTGATTAAACTTCATTTATTTGTTTATATATAAAAGTATATTTTAACTGAGTTTTTTATGTTGTTTAGAAGATCTATTCTTCAAAAATGGTTAAAATTAGTGAAAAGGCAAAATAAACATCCCAAATATAAAAGTATAAGGCTTTCCAAAGAGAGTATGGGAGAATTTGGTCATGACTTATGAGTAGCCAAGATCTGTTAGATCACAGGAAGCAATAACCATAAAAGAAAAAAAATTGGCTTCATCAAAATTAAAAACTTTTACGCATTATAGACACTAGTACAAAATGAATAGTTAAGCCATAGAGCTGGAGAAAACGTTGACAGAACATATATCTGATAAAGGACTCTTATCCAGGATATACAAAGGACTGTGACAATTGAACAACAGAAAGACAAACGGCCCAATATAAAGTGGGCAAAGGTTGGAAGAGTCAGTATATTTCACAAACGGCCAATAAGCACGTGAAAAAGTGCTCAGGGTCATTGTCAGCAAGGAAATGCAGATTAAAACCACAAGGAGACACTACCTCACACTGACCAGAATGTCCACAGTTGGAGACTAACACCACCAATCAAGGGACGGGGTGACAGAGCCCTGGGCAGCCTGGTTGATGGTAGAGTAAAACAACACAGCCATGCTGGGAAAAGTCAGGTAGTTTCTTTTAAAATGAAAGACACACTGACTCTGTGACCAACAGTTCCACACACAGGTATTCACCCGATATAAATGCAAATACGTTCACAAAAGACATGTGACAGTCATAGCTGCTTTACTCATTTGCCCAAACCAAGAAAGAGTCCCAGAGCCCATCAACAGAACAGATAAATAAACGGCCATATTGCAACGAGTGATACCAGAGAACAGATTGCTGATACCTGAGAGAGCACAGATAAGGCTCTCAAACAGTACTCAGAGTAGAGGAAGCCTTACATGAAGAGAGTGTATATTCCATGATTTCATTTACATGATGCTCAAGTATGCAAGACTCATCTACAGTGGAAAAAACTCGGAGCGGTGGTTGCCTCTGGGGGGTTGGGGGAGGGGTTCACTGGGGAGGGGAATGAAAGAACTTTCTGTACCACATCTTGGTAGGCTATAGGTGTCTATGTGTTTGTCAAAACTCAGTCAATGCACTCTTCACAAAAATGCTTTAAAAAAGTACCTCGGTGTGTCCAAATGTAAAAAAAGCTGTAAGAAGCAGTGCAATGAGGCAAACAACTGTACAAAGACTATTAAAAACGTGACATAATTTTTTAGAGTCTGCTTTTAAACTTCTAAACATTCTGGCCTGCTTACACCTGCCAAACACCTGAGACGAGGGATGATGGCACCTTGGAGACCAATCCCGGGCATTCTGGCCACCTCATTCCTCATCTGCAAAAATGGATAAAGGGTTGCTTGGGTCCTAGCTCACTGGGAAGTTCAAATCATACTCACTTGCTTTTCGATCATTTCACTCACGTACAGAGTTAGGGAATGATGCAGACTCCAATCAGAGAGACAGGGGTTATTAGGCAGCACACCTGTCAATCAGCTACAAGTCTGCAGTCCCTGCGGCACCGGAGAGACATGGCAAGGGCTGCAACTGTCTTCGGCCACCAATGTTCTGCTTTTACACAAGTCAACTGTGTGAAACAAATAAATGAATTGATACTTATGCATACATATGTATGTATAGAAATATAAATAACAAAGACACTGCATGACCCAGCCTCATAAATCCGCCCAAAATAAAACTAGGCATTTGTTGTATTGGCAAGTTTTTGCAGATCACTGATGAAAGCTATACTTTGTCATCCCATGACCTTAGGGTCAAATTCAACTCACTAAACAGTCAAGGCATATTTCCATGATAGCAAGTTAGACTTTCTAGAAGCGGAATAGGGGTGTCTCCACTGAAATTAAAATGTGCCTCCATACACCAGTTCGCAGGTGCTCACCTGTTAGTCTGCAAACATTTCTTGGGACTCACTGGAATCTGGAGGTCTGGATTAGAAAACACACAGAGCATTTTAAAAGTCAAAAGAAGTTGAGTAGCTATTTGCTTACAGACTAACTCATCCATCTAGAGATTGATCTCTGACAAATTCCCCCCGTTCTGTAACTGTTATTTATGAGGACCGCGGCATCATGGTTCAGGGACTACCAACCAGTCCGCACGGAGAGGTGGGTGTTTTTCTTGCTCACTCAGTGGCAAGACACATATATAATAAATTCTTAGGAACTTTATCTCTTTCACTTAGAGTCAAAATAACTGCTGACTCCATAATTTGCCACAAAATCTATTCCTCGTTAAAAGGGAGCGCCACCCTCTACAGAAAAAAAGCATTTCAATATTTCAGCATTTCCAAGAAGAACAGAGGTACCAATGTGAAGCAAAATAAGAAACTAGGTTCCAAGACTGAGAAACTGTGTTTAAATATTTATATACCGTTTTAAATTTGTTCCCAATGGAAAAATTACAACAGATTAATTGCCCACATAGCTATTGGATTAAAAAAAACAATTTTAAAAACAAACTTATTTTACTTTTATAGCTGCACATGTGAGTATCTGTCTTGGTATTAAACATTATACAAATAAATATTATTAACAGTTATTCATAGAATTGTACAATTTCTTCCCCAATAATTCTTCTTTGACACTTTAATAAGGGCCTAAAGTTACCATGATTTCAACTCTTTTTAAAATCCATTACCTACAATACTAAGCAAAACAGCTGACAATACAGTGTTTCATTGTAAATGAAGAAGTCCTTAAAGAGATTTAAAAGCATTTGCCGGCAGTGTCAATGACCTCCTTTTGAGAAAATAGTTAAAAAATGAAAAGAGCATCAATGAGCTTTTGTAAAAGCTTGAAGTGTACTATATACACGTGTGTAACTGGAGTCCCTAAAGGGAAAGGGGGCAATAATAAATACTTGAAGAAATGATTATGGAAAATTTCCCAAATTTGATAAAAATCATACACAAATCCAAAATACCAATGAACCCTCAAGCACAAGAAACATAAACTACACAAAGTCACATTTTAAGCAAATTGCTCAAAACCAGTAATAAAGAAGAGTGTAAAAGCAATCAGAGAAAGACATGTTCTGTACAGAGAAATAAGGAGATTTATTATTGGACATGAAGGAGAACACAGTGAAGCAGCATCTTTACAACAGTAAAAGAAAAAAAGATTAACAGTGACAAATGTTGGCAAGGAAATTGGGACCCTGATACATTCCTGGCAGAAATGCCAAATGGGGCAGTAATTTGGGAAAGTCTGTAAGTCCATCAAATAGTTAAACATATGACCTTGCAATTTCACTCCCACAGAAATGAAAGTGTGTGTCCACACACAAACTGGGGTGTGAATGTTCATAGCAGCATAATTCACAACAGCCAAGAAGTGGAAATAACCCAATAGTCAACCAATGAATGGATATACAAAGTATGATGTATCCATACACTGGAACGTTATTTGGCCATGAAAAGGGATGAAGTACTGACGTATGGTACAACAAGGATGAACCTGGAAAACAAAGGAGCCAGATACAAAAAGCGACTTCATGTATGATTCCATGTACATGAAATGTCCAGAATAGGCAAATTCATAGACAGAAAATATGTTAGTGGCTACCAGGGGCTGGAAGAAAGTGAACATGAGGAGCCTCTGGTAATGAGTTTGAAGTTTCTTTTTGGGGTGATGAAATGTTCTGAAATCAGATAGTGTTGATGGATGTACAACTCTATAAACCCCCTGAACCGTATACATTAAAAGAGTGAACCTTAAGATCTGTGAATTACATATCAGCAATACTGTCAAAATAAAAGAAATGATAGAAATACATTGTGGAAGGTATCTAAAACGTAAGAGATAATATTACAAATGATATGCTATGTACAAAATACTATGCATAAAAATATGCTGTAAAAATTTAAAAAATAAATAAAAGGCTGAGATTGTACAACTGAATGGAAAAGGGAGACCTGACTGTATGCTGCCTATAAGAAACATAATTTAAATATAAAGACTCAACTACATTAAAAGATTGGAAAAGATATGCCATACTAACACCAATCAAAAAAAAAGCAGAGGTGGTTATATTACTAAAGGGAAAAAAGTGCGGGCCTGGGAACCAAAGCGTCACGGGTTCGATTCCCAGTCAGGGCACATGCCTGGGTTGCAGGTAGGTCCCCAGTAGGGGGTGTGCTAGAGGCAACCACACATTGATGCTTCACTCTCCTTCTTTCTCCCTTCCTTTCCCTCTCTCTAAAAATAAATAAATACAATCTTTAAAAAAAAAAAACACAAAAAAAGAGAGACTTCAGAGCAAAAAGTATTACCAAGAAAAATAAAGTTAATTCATTATAATAAAGGGGTCAATTTTTAAAGAGGATATAAGTAAACATCTATGCACCTAAAACAAGTTTCAAAATACTTGAAGCAAAAATGAGAGAATTACAAGGAGAAATAAACAAATTCATAGTTATTGGAGATTTTCATACTCCTGTGTGGTGGGCAGGATTTTAAGAACACCTCCCAAATTCTCAACCCCTGCTATCCATGCCTTGTATAATTCCTGTCTGAGACTTGTATATATGATATTTCATTCCTGTGATTACTTTATGTTAATATGGCAAAAGTGAGAGATTTTGCACCTGCAAGTAAGATCACTTATCAGCTGACTTTGAGTTAATTAAGAGAATTATCTTGAGTGGGTCTGACCTAATCAGGATAGGTGTGGAGATGAGAGATGAAAGAACTCTATTGCCTTTGAAAAAACAGGCTACCACAAGTTCTACATATGCAAGGAAGTGAGTTTTGCCAACCACCCCCTGAGCTTGGAAGAGGCTGCCAAGTCTCAGATGAGACCACAGCACCACCGTAATTGCATTTGTCTGAGACCCTGAGCAAAGGACTCAGCTAAGTCATCTCCCGACTCCTGACTCATGGAAACTGTGAGATAATAAAATGTGTGCTACCTTAAGCCCAGTTTTTGGTATTTTGTTACTCAGCAATAGAAAACTACATACCCTCTCCCAGTAAGTAAAGAAATACAGAGAGAAAATCAGAAAGACTATAGAAGATTTGAACAACACTATTATGCAATGTGACCTGACTTTTATATAACATCACACTACAGCAGAATATGTATTCTTTTTAAGGGTTCAAGAACTCTTTACCAAGAGGCTATATTTTAGGTGGTGATACGAATCTCAATAAATTTCAAAGCATCCAATTCATACAAAATATGTCCCACGACCACAATAGAATTAAGTTAAAAATTGGTAACAGAAAAATATTTAGAAAATTCCCCAATTTTAGAAAACTAAGTAATACATTTCTTAATGGCCCATGAGTCAAAGAAAAATTAGGAGGGAATGATCCTACCAGAATATTGCAAGACACCTCAAAGACTGAGCAATCAGAGCTTCAAAGAGTTGTAGGTAAATGAACAACCAAATGAGACTTAATCATTGTATTTAAATATTTTAAAATGCAACTACCGTGGAAGATAATGAGCTTCTTTTGCAGGAGTAGACACAGGAGTGTTATACTATCAAACTTTTTCCTGTAAGCTGACAAAAAGAAGCTGTCTCTTAGCCTGATGGCAATGAAAGACAGAAGATGAATCGCTGCTTGTGGAAACCAATTTATTTAGTCACTCCGGACTGCTGTTATTTATTACTTGTCAGCACATGCTGTTAGTTCAATTAAATATAAAAATCTGAAGTCCTCTTTTCTTTCCCACCCCCATCTTAAATAAAAAACTGACACAAATTTAAAACACTGTAAGAACATTTTAAGTTTATTGTTTTCCTAGTATGTTACTTAGGTGCTGTTTAGTAAGCATTCTGCCATAAAGGAAAGATTATTCATTGCTTTGATAAGTCAAATTTAAATGCTTACAGAGACTAAATGTGGAAACATAATTTGGGAGCTCTCCTTCCAGGATAACATAAGCACAAAAATTTAAAACAAAGCACTCAGAGAAAAGTGATCATTGCAACACTGCACTGAACCGTGAGGAAGCCAGAGACGGCGAACTCGTTTAGGTTAACAAAAAGTTCCATTTCTTGACTGCAGTATAATTGAACTCTTTCAGATAAGTTATAAAACTCATATTTGTTACAAGCGACGTATATATTTTGCTTTGGTCATACCACAAGATTCTCACCATTTAACTGCAATCAACCATTAAAAAAAAAAAAAAAAAAACCCAAAACTTCTTCCCATAAAGTACAGACACAAGGCCATGTTACCATGAAGAATACATTTGTAGAATCTGTCAAGAGAGTAATATTAAGCAATATGTATCAATTTAAGTAAACGTACCACCTACCCCTGCCAAGCATAAAAGCCTGTTAGCCTTAATTACATTTCTTATTGAGTTTTACCTTTAAAATGTCAAACACAGCCCACTAGTTCTGGGGCTAATTTCAGCTTTCAGTGAGAAACATATCTTGTGCTTCACATAACATTAAGTAGCCATTTACCACAGAGCACACAGTCCATTTTCTTTATGCTGTTGTTTCAGTGAACAGAAAAGACATTCTCCAGAAAACAAAGAGTTTGCCTACACCTAGGACTCAAATCAAATGCAGGTGGATATAACAGATATTTTCAAATAGTTGCCTGAAGATGATGCCTCATTTATTCAGTAAATCAAGAAAAGAAGCCGCCTAGCCTTCTTACACCAAAGCAACATTTTTTACACATTTTACAACAAAACTTCTTTGCACATAATTGCACAGCAATCCTGTTACTTGCAGACTCCGATCCATCAGTAGAAACATCAATTATTTTACTGAAGTGTGATCCTTAAATCAGACAAAACTCCTGATGTGATACTATTGATCTCTGTTCCGAACGGTGTCCGAGGACTGCATAACTATGGCTCTTTCACTTCTCCCCCCGTGGGGGTGCCTCCTCTGCACATCTCCGGGGACTCCCGCCCCCGCCCCAGCATTCTCTGAGCTTCAAGAGTCAGCAACCATAGTTAATGTGCAATTCTGAGATAGGGACACTTTCTAATTTCTTGATCGTATGTACTAGAGATTGATACTGCAAAGATATCAATGTAAGGGTTTCATATTTGTGCGAATTCTCTTCCTCCAGATTATTTGCTTTTTACCTTTTTACTCCTTATGCTCTTGCCCACATTGAGGATCTCGTGTGTGTGCCTGTGTGCTCCCACATGCATGCACATGTGAGCACTGCTAGTTTATCAACAGATAATAAGCATTAGAGAAAAAGGGAAGACAGCTATAGGTTCCACTAGATAGTGAAATTCTTTTCTATACTTTTTTGCCCAAGTTATTTGCAATAAACCTATAATAATGCAAATGAGAAATAAGAAATTAGGAATGAGGAAACAAAGCTTTAAAAAAAAAGCCTCTGTACCCCAAATCATCTAGTGTTCCTATACTTTTGATAATTTAAACTGAAGTTGTGCGAGAAAGATAAGACGAAAAGAATTCATATTTGAGAGACATATGCAATAAAATTATCGTGGGGAATAAGGAAAGGAAGTAGCATGACCAAAAACTCTCATCT
>VMDR010019127.1:0-18585 GCA_007922815.1 Macrotus californicus
ACTATGAAGCTTTTTGTTCTCATGAATCCCAAGTGAAGGAACAGTCCCCTAGTATATTTAGGATGTAATTTGTCAGAAGTTTGATTTTCAAATCACTTTCTAGGAACATGAACACATATAACAATCTGGCCAGCTAGTTATAACAAAAACAATAGAGTCTTTTAGAAAAGAAGAGACATCTCGGTGCCTAATAAAGGACCTTTAATGGGTTTCATAGATGCCGAGGGCTGGAGAGAAGCCTGTGCATCTCTCTGGATTTAGCAGGACGGTCTGCCGCTGGGGCCTGTCTTGGAAAATCACGCTCAACTCTCTCTGGCCTCCACCCTTCCTTTACCTGGGGTAACACCTGGACTACACAACCACCAAGTGAGAAAATCTTTTGGTCACATCCTTTTCCTATTTTTTCACATTGTGAAAATTATAGCAGATATGATTTGGGTGCTTCTCTCTATGATAGATTTGCTTTCTGGGTTCTATGACTTAATAATAACCTTGGACCATGTATCAAAAAGGAATGATTTATGCATTCATTTCACAAGTACTGATTTGCTCAGTTCTATGCTACACTGGGCTCCAGTGGATAAAATCCCAGTTCCTGCCCTCAGAGGGCTGAGCCTGGTGGGGGACATAAACCGAAATCAGAGAGAATAGCACGAATTAAGAGTCAGCTGTGCAGGAGAGGTCCATGAAAAATTAGACTGCAATATTGGGCAAGTCAGGAAGTCAGAAAGGGAACTGACTGTGCTGAGATTAAATGAAAAATGAGTAGCAGCAGAAAAGCATTTCTGTGCAAAGGCCTGTGTCCTCTTCTGTGTCCTGACTTGCTCTTGCCTTCCCAAATTTGATCTGTCCTCAGCTGTTTGTGTCTTGCTCTAATAGCCTGGGCACAGGCCGGGTGGCTAGAGAGCAAATCAGTTGAAGGCACAGGTCTAGTTCATATTGCTCTGGCAGCTACATTCTTTTTCACTCAGAGACTCAGGGCCTCGAGGTTGCCATAAGACTGACGTTTCCTCTCCTTCTGTATCTAGATGTGGAGATAGTTTGGTTGGAAGGAGGAGCTGTGGATCTCAGCCTAAGAAGAGATGGCTAGTGCTAGCTGTGTACTTTTGAGCAAATCGCACATTCACTCCCTTCTCAGGCCTTGGCGTTTTTACTGGGATAATCCACATAGGTACACTATAGCAAATCCCTTTACCAAGTAGCTGTAGAGAGATTTACAAAGAGTAGTGTATGTAAATAGTGGTGTTAGTTTCAGTAGTAGTGGTGGAATTCTTTTCTAAGATCCCTTCCTGCTCAACGTTTGCCGTAAAGGGATGAAATGTCAGCCACGGAGCTGCGGCTATGTGGCGGGGCAAGGAGTGCGGAGGAGGTTTTAACCCTAAGGCAAGGTATATGAGTCTGTACAGAAAGTAGACATTTTTTGTCTTCCAAACAGAGCAAAATTATTACCAGTGTGTGTGTTGAGGGAGGAATGGTGGTCTTGAAGTTCAGGTAAAAGGGCTAGAGCTAGAAATTTGCAGAGCATTTTCAAAAGAAGCAAAACTCACTGGAAAAATCAAGTGAGACAATCAGACATACTTTGACAAGTTTAACACTTAGGCCAAGGTTGGAGCAAGGCAAACTTCTGAGCACAGACCAAACTGAGAAAGGCAAGAGCAGGTCCGGACACAGAAGAAGATCCTTGCTGGACCAGCACAGCATCCCTTCCCCTAGGCAGACCTCTAAGCATCATCCTTCGTGCTCAGAGAGAGGACAGTGGAGAGTTGTCTCAACACCCAGCTGGTGTTCTCCTTACCGTGCAGAACACATACACAGAGTAACTTTTCTCTGTCTCATCCCAGAAGAGGGTTTCAAACATTCTCAGCAAGTCTTTTTTTGCCTTCATAAACTCCTGAGTAAAATTAATTCTTATAACAAGTTACCCCCACTTGGTAAATTCCTCTGGACTATTATCCAAGACTTGGATGAACTTTGGACACAAATCAACAGACAACACTCAACTGAATTCTGTCTCGATTATTTTTGGTAATGTGTGTGACAGTTGACATTGCATCTTGTTAAATATTCATGTTCTTATCCAAATTCTGTAGTAAGTTGTCTATTTAAAGCCAGAGTGAGTCGGAACTATTCTGACTGAGCCAGCTACTCCCGATGTTTGTTGATACATTTGCTTTCTAACCTGTGTTCAGCATTGTCTGCCTCACTCACTGATGGGGTTGATGTGAACTGAGCCCAGTGGTCTGTGCTAAGCTGTTTCACCTTCCAGCTGAACAATGCTCTTCTTTAAGAAGCGCCAGAAAACCAAAATTACTAGATGGGACCTGACTCAACTTGTTCCTCTATTGTAACATAAGATTAAAGCATTTTTCACCTACTACCCCCCCCTCCAGCCCTTCTTAATCCTCTATCTGTCTGATTCATAACAGCTGTTAAATAACTAGACATTTAGGTAAAGGCAAACTGAACCTATAAATCAATGTGAGTGATATAATCACCAGCTCTTTCTGGTACAACCTGCTCACATTCTCTCGCTTTGCTTTTTTATGCTGACTTCAGCTGCAGCATCTGCATGAAGGGGTTTAGCAGAATTGTAAACACTAATCTCCAGGCTGCTAATGTCATTATGGAAATGGATATAAGTAAATGAAACTCACAGTATATTCCTAGAGATGAAGGGGGAGATTTTGAAGATGTATGTTTCCTCCAAACTGTTACGACCCTCCTGAGTGTGCATATTTGTTAGGATTGTCTTGGCTGTGAACTGTAGGAGCCAATAGCAGCTCGTTTGAGCAGAGAGAATGCAGTAGAGACTCAGAAGGGGACCAGTACCAGACTCTGGAAAGCCATAAAGATTTTCTCTGTATTTCATCTCTTTTCCTCAATCTGTCTGTTCATTCTTCTTGCCCCCTATTGACTGGCTTTCCCTGTGGACACACACTGGCTAGTTGTTCAGCAAATCCTTTTTCTTTTTCTTCTGGGGACACATCTAGACTACATTGCCCATTAGGTGTAGCCACATAGCCTAATTCCATCCTCCATGTCAATGCGTGGTCCAGAAGAACCTCCTATGCAATGCTCTATTCTCTCTCTCCCCACCTGATGGCAGGCAGAGTAAAGATTCAGCCCTTTGAGGAAGGTGGGAGCCACAGGATAAAAGGAGCTTGGGTCCTGAATAACCACACACTCCTCCCTCCTGCTGTCACCCCCTACTCCCAACCACCATGGACTTGATGTGACTGAGAAATAGAGCTCTGTTCTGTGACGTTCTATTCCACTTTGTGAATTTATTGGGATCTGAAAATTTATCTTTTATAGCAGCTAGTATCACTATAAATCTCCTTTTCTGTTGTGGAAGATTCCCAACCTCAGCTTCAGAAATTATGTTCTACAAATACAGCCCCCCAAAAATAAGAAAAAAGTCTTCTCTCCATTGGTCTTAATTTTAAATTTTTAAGATCGTGCCATCAACTTTGATGAGGAAGGTGGGGTTGTCATGTACAAGATGGCCGCTAGAGGGCTCACCATGTGAACGCGAGCTTTTTAGAAGCATAAAACCAAGACTGAGATTTGAGTTCCTCTTCCAGCTCTGATGATACTTTCTTGGTTATATGTGTTATACTTTTATTAATTCGCTAGTCTTAGTGAACTCAACCACTTTGAGCATCTGTACCCTCATATCAAAATAAGAGATTTAGATGAATTCTTCTCCAAAGCCTTGCAACTTAAATATTGTGTAACCCATAAAGTTTTATACTCTGGCTAGATTAAAAAAACAAAACTCAACCTATGCCCAGTGAAATGAGAGTTTCTTTAAATTATTTTGTGGCTTAGCATAGAAATGCCCCAAATATCACAAGACCCTTTTGTAGTTCCCAGACACCCCATTCTATGTGCTAGCATTATGGGGATGCATAAAGAAACTACTCTAAAAGTTACTTCGCTGTTCTTTGTGGAACACACTAATGCTTCCTCTGCTGAACTTTCTTAAGGATTTTATCCTTTCTGGTCTATGTGTATTAATTAAGAGCATGGGTGCCAAAGTCAGATTCCCTGGGTTCAGATCCCAATTTTGCCATTTGTTAACTGTGGGAATGTGATATATATATATATATATAAGAGATAGAGAGAGAGAGATTGAGACATTTATTTTAAGGAATCAGCTCATGATTATGGAGGCTTGAAAAGTCCGAACTCTGCAGGGTAGGCTGTAGGCTGGAGACCCAGGGAAGACTTGAAGTTTGAGTGCAAAGGAAGTCTGTTGGCCAAATTCCTTCTTCTTCCCAGGAGATCTCTCTGTATTAAGGTCTTCAACCGCTGGTTTAGGCCCACCCACACTACCGAGAAGAATCTGCTGTTAAGTCCGCTGACTTAAAAGTTAAGCTCATCTAAAAATCACCTTCACAGAAGTCCCTAGAATAACTTTTGACTTAGTATCTGAGCCCATGATGGCCTAGCCAGGTTGACATATAGAATTAACAATTCTGGGCCCTAAGGACCTCAGTTTTTGCCATTTCCTTTGCTTATTTGAGTGTTTTCCAGTAGCTGTGAACACACTCCAGCAAGGCTTGCTTTACAATAGTCTCTGTCCTCGTGGTGAGGATTAGGACCGCTCTCCTGGAAAAAGCAAACCTGAAGTGGGAGGGTTAAAAGTCTGACTGACAAGCACAGCTCCTACCACGGCCTGGGAGGGCGCCGCACTGGTTGCCTTTGTCTGCCGGAACTCTCTTGTTTCCCGTTTGTCTCCCTGTGAATGTCTCTTAGAAAACTGGGCTACTGTGTCTGTCAATGTGCACATTCATCTGCTCTTATGGGAATTACATTCGGGAAATCTAAATTAGTCCCAGATCAAAACTGCCAGTGTCCCTACCAGACTCTCTTCTAAATGTACCACAATAACTATGTCAGCGTACAATTGCACTTTTCTAAAACCGTGATTCCAAAATTTGAACCTCGTCAGAGTTCTTAAGTAAAGGTTTATAAGGTGTTTTCCTTGCTTAGATAAATGAAAATCTACTTTAGAATAAAAATACCTTTACGATCTTACCTATGATTCCAAAATTGAAATTATCTTTGAAGAGTACAGTTTCTATGCATTGGCCTTTTCTCGATCTACAGTGAATGGTAGAACGGCAGAGGACCCAGCTCTGTAAATTACTAGAACAGTGCTCAGGTCACTTGTGTCAAAGTTTGTAAAACAAGTTTTGGAGCCAACATTACTTTCATAGCAAAAGCTCAAACTGGAATATAGTCCTTACAAAGAACTGAAGTTTTAAAATACTCAACACATCTGGTTAACCCCCTGTCAAACCGCCTGTTAGAAAGTTTTTACCCCTTTCTTACCCAGAGCGTGCGCCAATGATTAAATCAGATGATTTATAGATTGGTTAGTTTTGTGAAATTTTAAGTGAATCTTTGAATAATAATTTCTGGTTTATGTATTCGTAGGTTAAACCATGCAGCATTTTTGTAATTGCACTGAATTACCAATAGCACGTTATAAATAGTCCCACTTATTAAAAGGATAATTACTGACTTCAAAATTAATAATAATACCCCAATTTAGTCCCAATAGCTGCTGTTGCAAGAGGCAGGTGGTGCCTGCTCCAACTATAAGGCTCACTCTTTCTCTTGACTGACTAAAGATTTACTTAAAAATTGGGTCATGGCTGTTTGTTTGTTTGTTTTGTTTTTTTTTACAAAATAAAGTGTTATATATGTTACATCTTATTTCAAAGTGAATTAAAATTAGGGATATTTTGAAATTTGTCATTAAATTTTTTAATAGATAGATTAGGAAACTACTTGTTTCTTTTAAGAGTGTTAGAAATTACCTGGTAAGAAATATAAAACTACTTACATCAGGTTTTTTCACACTACCTTAGAATAACCTAAAATCTGCGTGGCAGAGGAATATAGCAAAAGTTCTAAAGCAATGAGTCAATATCACTTGTGAGATACACAGCAAATAATGTGTTACTGTGACAAAAATATTCAACTAAAAGATTTGTACAACTTCACCCTCTCTTGCTCTCTGACCTCACTTCCAAAAAAGAAAGACGTTTTATTCCCTGAATCAGCTTCTGGAACCACTGCCACTTTGTTGCCCAGAATGCAGGTAAGGGAAGGAAATTAAAAATTAATAGAAGCAAGAGAAGTAAAGTTCACCTACATGATAAACAGCTGAGCCAGAAAGCAGAGGAGACAGAAATAAAAAGTTAATCAGACCGGGTTTGTGAGTTCTGGGGACAAAAAGGGAGGAAACATTGTTAGAGGCATCAGAGAATATTTTTTTTTTGAAAACTTGAGAGCAATAGAGATGAAAAAAGGATTTATTTTAAGGATAAAATATGAATGTAGTTTCTTTTGGCAGTTTCAAGGGAAGCGAAGTGAAGAATTAAATTGCTTCTCAATGATTTCGAATGTCACACTAATGGCTCTCTGAATGTGATTACATGAAGAGAGCCACAGGGAGGCTCAGCTTTATTTGGGTTATCTCACTAACAATAATAATTTACATATGAGTATCATGACTTTTATTTAGTTGCACTCTAATATGGGCCCATGAGTAGAGCGAAAGGGACGAAGTTCAAGCTTTTGCCAGAAACCGCACACACAGCCCACGAAGACCCTGGTGCTGACATGCTGCTACATGTACTGTTAGGTGCGGCAGGTTTGGTACACTGGAGAGCTTATAAATTACAGTTTTAAAAAATTACCCTCGTATTGTTCATTTATCATACGGGTGGAGGTTTTACACAGCTGGTGTCAGAGTCAGATTAAAACTCAAATTAAATTAAAAAGATTGAAATCATATCAAAATACCTTCTCTCTTCTCCAACCACACTGGTGTGAAAATGGAAATCAATTACAAGAAAAAAAAACTGATGAGCATACAAACACATAAAAGCTAAATAACATATTACTAAACAATTAATGGGTTAAGAAAAAGATCAAGGAAAAAATCAAAAGCTACCTTGAGACAAAAGGAAATCAACACAGAACAACCCAAACTCTACGGAACACAAGGAAAGCAGTCCAAAGAGGGAAATTCATAGCAGTTGAGGCCTACTGTAAGAATCAAGAAATATCTCAAATATAAACAATCTAACTTTACACCTAAAGGAACTACAAAAAACGCCAAGTGACTAGAAGGAAGGAAATAAAAATTTGAGCACAAATAAATGACATAGAAACTAAAAACATACAAAAGATAAATGAAACCAAGAACTGGATCTTTGAAAAGATGAACAACATTGACAAACCTTTCTCCATATTCATCAAGAAAAACAGAGCGAGAACCTAAATAAATAAAATTAGAAATGAAAGAGGAAAAGCAATAGCTGACACCACAAGAAATACAAAGGGATATAAGAAAATATTGTGAACAACTATATGCCAACAAATTGGGCATCTGAAAGAAATGGGTAAGTTCCTAGAAACATAATATCTTCTAAAACTGGATCAAGAAGAGTCACAAAATCTGAACAGACTGATTACAACCAATGAAATCAAAGCAGTAATCAAAAAACTCCCAGCAAACAAAAGTCTTGGACCGGTTGTCTTCACAGGTGAATTTTAGCAAACATTCAAGAGAGAATTAACACCTATCCTTCTCAAATTATTCCAAAAAATTCAAGAGAAGGAAAGATTCCCAAGCTAATTTTATAAGGCTGGTACAAAGAAGTGAAGGGATTAGGAAGTCAAATTGGTAGTTACAAAATGTGAAGCATAGCAAATATAGTCAATAATATTGCGATAACTCGGTATGGTGCCAGCTGGGTACTGGAAACATCATGGGAACTCGAAATGTAAAGTATATGATTGTCTAACCACTAAGCTGTACACCCGAAACCAATACAAAGTAGTACTGAAAATAAACTGTAATTGAAAAAATAAAAATTCAGTGTTAGAAAAGAAAACAAACCAGCCTTCAACTCTAGTGGATCTTGATGAGGGATGCTTCAAGGTGACCCAGGGAGCTTTCTCTGAAATGCAATCGCCATCTGAGAGTAAAAAAGACCAATTTTCTTGTAGAGTAAGGATGGGCAAATTAAGTGATATAATCTTTTTGGAGGGCAATTCAATAGGGTCCATCAAATATTTAAATGTACACATGTAGTAATCTGAGTTGAGTGGGAAATATTCCATAGCTGTACTCACACCAGTGCCCAAATATATATTTAAAGGAATGTTTGCTGAAGCATTACTAGGAACTGAGAAAAAAGCATATTATGAGACCACTGAGAGGAAGTAGATTTTCTATAAATATAGGTAGATCCTATGGGAAAGAGGCCAAAGTAATTAAGTGAATAAAGCAAATTGCAGTACAGAATATGTGTAATAATGTAATTCCATCTATGTTTAAAATAATAATAAAAGGAGAGATACACATATATTTATGGGCTTATGTCTACTTTGTCATATAGGTACAAGCTTATATGCATAGAACACTTCTAAAACAGGTAAACTGTCAGCAGGGTTAGCCCAGGGAAGGAAGAATAATGTGTTGCTCAAAACGAGCTTTGAAAAATATTTTATGCTGTTTTTGTTACCTGCAACCAAAATAGCTTCAGCAAAGACAATTTGGCTGGGCTTAGACTGAAATAAGTGTTTGAGATGATCAGGTTCTCTGTAAAACACAAAACTGAATCGAGTTCTTTGTTAAAAAAAAAAAAAAGAAGCATTTTAAACAATATAGGCTTTTATATAAGAAAATGAAAAATCCTCTTTTCTCCATTTCTCACCCAAATCCTCCTTGGGAAGGGACTTTTTACTTTTCATGTTATACCTCTTTGTCCTGTTTTATTTGTTTTTAGTGTAAACATATATAAGTTTCAGACATAATCATCATAATTCACTTTTCTAGGCCCTTACTGAGACCTATTGAATCAGAAGTTTTGGAAAGAGAGGCTAGTCTCAGATATTTCAAAATAACTGCCCAGGTGATTCTCATGCATAGTCCTTGTTAAAAACCACTGCTAGCCAGAATCATTTTCTGTGTCCAAAATGTCAGCATAACCTCAAATAAAATTTACATTTTTTCATTATGGAAAATAACCTCAAATTTTAAAAAAGTCATTGTAATGCACCACACTACTGCCAGTTTTTTAAAACAATCAACAAAAGCTTAGTATCATTAACATTTACTTCATTATCTTTTTTAACCAGATACACAGCTATATTAAAGAAAATTAATTTTTATAGTAGATACATAGTTTTTATCAACCTATTGAATTGCCATCAATATTTCCTATATTGAACAATAACATTATTTGATAAAATATCAGTGTTCTTGTTCCTTGGTATTCAGAATGTGCTCCACGGACCAGCTGCATAGGTACCTCCCGGAAGCTTATTAGAAATGTGAAATCTCAAACTTTGCCCCAGGTGTATTGAATCAGAATCTGCATTGATCCCTAGGTGATTTGTAATCACATTAGAGTTTGAGAAGCACTGCTCTAATTCATAGCTCTTTAAGTAAAACCAGTGAGTACCTGTTAGAGTACAGGTAATTAGAATTACCTGTTTGTCAAATGCACATTCACTGGATCCTACTTGAGATACAGTGAGGCCTTTGAACACAAATTCTTCATACTATTCTGTGTGACTGTGATGCAGATAAAGCTTGAGGAATAAAGTGCTTCGCACTCTTGTGTATCAATATTTTTACCATTCTGCTGCTTCATTTAATTCAGCACAAAGCCCATAGCCACATGAGTATTGGGTTTGCTATACTTCATGTGTATGCTGAATTTTCCTGGAGTCCATTAGTACCCCATCCATGCTGAGCCAACTGAGACATGGTACTCATCAAACTTGGAAAACTCTTTCTGGGCTAATCTTATTGGCTTTTCCTATTTTTTTCCATATTTCTACTTAACTATGGGGAGAAAGGGGTCTGTTACATTTCAAGGATGAAACCTCATTCCCTAAAAGAATCGCATAGGAGACTCTGTAGCTGATTCCTGGGGATCTTTTATGGGGAAGACATTTTTTTTTTTACTTCCAAAATATATTTTAAATTTATAATGTGACGCTAAAGGCTTTCAGCCTAGTTTAAGGGAAAGGGCAATGCAAAGGAAACTACAATACCTACTTCCATTGGCCTTGGGCAGGTTATGTAACCTTTCTGAGCCTCCTTGCCTCATCTGTGAAATGAGGATAATGAGACCTGCCTGAAGGCTGGGCACTGCTCCAGGCTGTCCCTTGAGAACCCTTCCAACTCTGAGATGCATAAATTCAGTATTCTGTCAAGTCAACATATATCACAGTAATCTCCACTTCATGTTTCTACACTCCCGTCTTCTTCCATCTCTTTTCCTTTTTAACCTATCATCTCCTTGAAGTCACCCGTGCACACCTCTCCCTTATAACTGTTTCTAATAAAAATGGACTTAGAACATTGTTATCAGAAAAATTTGCATTCAGTGTAAGTTTAAAATATGCTTGTATTTAAGCTAATTAACTTGTCACAGTTGAAACACCATGTGTCTCTTAATTATCTAGGTTAAGTGGGTACAGGTGAAATGAATGGGGGTGGATAAAGAGCCATATTAGAGAAATTTAATAGTAGCCACTTAATTTAACTACCCACTGATCTCATCTAAAGTGCATGAGAACAAAATAGTAAGGTGGAGCCTCAAAAGATTCACGTGCTATGGGAACAACACAGCAAATATCACTAGTGAATAAGAAATGTGGAAAATTCAGTGAGCCTCTTTGCAACAGTGCCTGGCACACTAAAAGTGCCATTATTGTTGTTGTCGTGGTTATTATTATTAAAAATGCCACACTTTAAAAAAATTATCTAATGCTCTTGAAGGTCATTGACATTTATTGTATGTGTGTAGCAGAAATACTATTTAATGCTGTGGTACTGCACATCTCTTTCCAACTCTGGTCAGTGATTTCAGGTTGCTAGCTTGAAACTGGCCATGACGGGAGTATTTCTACTGTGAAAATGGACAAATGCTTTGGATCAGGGCTTGATGTACTGTTTTACAGGTTGTCTATACTTAAGAATTCAATGGAAAATTGCTTATAATACTGACTAATCTTAAAAGTGTTCCGGTCTGTCGTGGTTACGTTGTCAATAACACAAAAAACAAGGAAATACTTCTTCAGTATTTAACAACTGGCACCTCATTCAACAAGGAAGTCACTCACGTTATTTACCGACCAGTGAGTGAGGTTCTGACATACATCTTCATTGCTTTGCTTTTGTCTTGCTCATTAACGTCAATGAAAATATCGACCAACCTTCGTGTCAGAATCCATCGTAGGACCGACAGTTGAGAGCGTGCCAGTTAAACAAAGGATAACAATGTCGCAGGAAGTAGGGAACGTCATCAGTGTTAGTCACAAGCACAGTCTTCCCTAAAAGTTGTTTTATCCAGCAAATATTCAATAATGTTGTTTCATCACGCTTTGAGAGACCAAGAGCAAAAGTAACCTGAAAAAGTTTAGGGCTCTTAAAGAGTTTATTTTGGGGGCTCATAAGACATGCTATTTTCTCTCAGGAAAACTCCTGTGATGGTTAATTTTATGTGTCAACTTGATTGGCCCAAGGAATGCCCAGAGAGCTGGTCAAACATTATCCCTGGATGTGTCTGACAGGGTGTGTTTGGAATTAATTAGCCTTTAAATCAAAGGAATCAGTAAAGTAACTTGCCCTTCCCAATAAGAGTGCCATCATCCAATCCACTGAGGGCCTGAAGAGAACAAAAGTCAGAGAAGAGAAGGATCTGTCCCCTTCTTACCTGTCTGCTGAGCTGGGACAGCACCTTTTCATCCCCTTGGAATGTTTTATACCATTGGTTCCCCGGGCTCCCAGGCTTTCAGACTCAGTCTGACTTATACCACTTGTTCCCCAGCTCTCCAGTTTGTAGATGATGAATTGTGGGACTTCTCGGTCCCTGTAACCACATGAGCAAATACCTTATAACGAATCTCTCTCCGTCTTCTCTCTCTCTTTCTCTCTCTGTGTATACATGTAGGTAGGCAGATAGATAATTGTAGGTCGTAGATATACGTATTGTTATAGATAATATTAGTTCTCTTTCTCAGGAAAACACTAATATAAATCCCTGTTTGGGTCAAGTCAGATTTCCTTCCTATCCTGAGTTAATAAGGCCATGTCAATTTTTCTGTCTGGTATTTTCTTTCAGTTGAAGAAGTCATATTCTGTATTGAATGATATGGACCCACAGGGAGGCCTGCAGATTAAATGGTAAATTTGTACATCTAACTCAGAAGGGGATCTAAGATACTGTCTGATCCATTGTAAATATTGGCCAGATTCACACTATACTTTTATTATATACTTTTAGTTTATCTTCAGGAAGATTAATGTGCATCAGGGGCTTATTATATTCTTTTCTTTTGGTTATGTCTAAAAGTTTTCTTTATAAAAGAGATTGAAAGAAAGCTGACAGAATATTACTTCATAGAAAGGGTATGTTAAACTGTTTTTAGCAGTATTTGTCTATGCTGACTTCGGTCTTCGGACAAAGCTATTAGCCCTTTTTGGAGTTGAAATTTAATGATGATAATTAATAGGTGTAATGTCTGCATGTCTATGTAACTGCAAACCTATTGCGCACTAACTGGAAGAAGTTACAAATTCTCTCCATCTCTTACCGTCCTGTCCCATCAGACCCATATGCTCACTTTGCCCTCACCCAGATAGCTCATGGCGTTACTTCAATGCTCAGGTTTCGGACCACAAGGGGCCTCCCGAAGGTTGAGCCCAGAACAATTACTCTCACTCACAGCTTTACTGATGACTAGTTTAACTGCGGGAAAATCTGTTACTTGTCTTCCTTCATGTTGCCACCCACCTACCACCAACAAGATCTTCTGTTTCAAGGATCTCTCATGCATTTGCACCACTGTGAAATGTGTAGCATGACACTTTCCAAATGCATGTTCTCGTGGAAACGTTCCTAAAGTGTTCTTTGGGATTTGTGTTCCATAGAACATGCTTTGGTAATTAATGCCGTCCTTATATTATAGAAGGGCAAAAGAAGGTCTGGAGAGCAGCAGCCCAGAATCCTTCAGATGTATAAGGCAGAATAAAGACATCTAGTGTCTATACGATAGACAAGAATCCTTGAGTTCTTTTTTTAAACTCAAGTTTTCAATATCTTTGCTTGGGTCCAGCCACATCATTTTCTTCAAGAGGCCACATATAGTTAGTAAATCAGATATCGGTGATGCTCAAGGTAAGATTTGTTCTGAGGCAAAACTTCTCTCTAGCTGTGAACCTGTAAGACCAGACAACTTATGTGTTTCCGAAATACAATCATGGGACAGGCATGAGATAGGCACTCCCTTTCCACAAAGGAGAAGTATAAAAGAAGGAAGGGTCACATGTCCCTAGTAAGTTCAAAACCCAGCAAGGCAAACGTTATGAGATCTTAAGGCTAGAAAATAATTATTTTTGGCTCAATGCTCTGCCTTCCAGATCCACTGAGGTAGTGGTCCTGCCCCAGAAGCTCTGCTGGGCAGTCGGTCCCCACGACTTTGCAATGCCCCGCTCCCACAGCCCTGGGAGACCTCACTCTGGGAAGAGGTTATCTGGCTTGTTCAGCGTGAAGTAATTGTCTCCCATTTTGAAACTGAGGAAGCGGCCCTGATGATTTCTGAATCACCTTTGGATCATTCTTTTTTTGTCATAAAGATTCGCACACATGTTTACAGCTGAGTAGTTCTATGGTCCTGTCCTGTAAAATCCAGGAAGTACGACATTCTTCTTCCATTCCCTCCCATTTCCTTCCTCTTCAGTTCAAACTGGCAATTATCCTGCTGGGGTGGCTGATTAAACCTGGGGTTCACACCATATCCTTTATCAAAGTGATGCTCCCTTCCAAACACACTTTCTCATTTTCTGCAATGTGGAGAGGCTGAGAATTTTCCTAATTGCAAATCTCTAGTTCTTTTTTGCTTTATAATTTTTTCTTCAAGTCACTTCACTCTTCTTGAATTTTACTGCAAACCATTATTAAGAGGCAACTTACATCTTTAACATTTTGCTTAGAAATTGCTTTGGCTAAATAACCAATTTCACCACTAAGTTCTACCATCTATGAAACACTAGAACAGAAACATGAAAGCCAAGTTCTTTGCCACTTTATAACAAGAATAGCCCCTATTTCCATTTTCCAATAACACATTCCTCATCTCCATCTAAAATGTCATCAGAACGGACTTTCCCATCCATATTTCTACCAACATTCTGTTCAGAATTACTTAGGTATTTTCTATGAAGATCAGGAGAACTGCTTTCTGTGCAGCTCTCCTCTTTTCCTTCTGAGTCCTTATCAGAATCACCCTTAACAGCCAATTCATAGCAATGTGGGCTTTCTCTAGCCTCTAAATCTTCCAATCTCTAGCCCATTTACCCAGTTCCAGAATCACTTCCACATTTTTAGATATTTGTTAAGCAGTATCCTCACTTCTTAGTGCCAATTTCTGTCTTACTTTAGGGTTTTATAACAAAATACTATAAACTGGTGTCTTCGCAAAACAGAAGCTTATTTTTCATAGTTCTGAAGGCTAAAAGTCCAAGATCATGGTGTCGGCATGGTCTGGTTCTGGTCAGAGCTGGCTTCTTGTATTCTCACATGGTGGATGGCAGAGAGAGTGAGGGAAGGAGAAAGAGAGAGAGAAAAAACAAACTCATGACTCTTATAAAAGCACTAATGCCATTCATGAGGCATCTACCTTCATAAATTCATCTAGTCCTAATTGCCTCCTAATATCATCACATTGTGGTTAGAGTTTTGACATACAAAGTTTGGGTAGACACAAGCATCAATGAACAACAGCTAGTTCCCAGAGCAGAGTGGAACTTTTTAAATGAGTCTCAACACCCTGTGCCTCCACAATTTTGTTAATATAGAGAATAAAAGTAGGGTCTGAATATATCCCAGTGTTTCCAAGAGTTTGTCCCATTTCCTCCATGGGATAGTCTTATCTTGAAGATCATGATTTTCGAGTTTTATTTGGGAAAATTAAGTCACTATAGACATAAGGTACAAGAAATTTAGCATTAACAGAAGACATTCAACAAATTTGAGTACGCAAAATGCTCCAGGCACTGTATTGGGTTCTGAGGGTAAAACAATGAACAATCAGATACAATCCCTAGCCCTGTGGAACATACTGTCTAGCAAAGGATACCCACTAGTGAACAAGCAACAATGAAATATAAGTATAGAGTGATGCCAGAGCACAAATGAGGAGCAACTAATCCAGACTTAAAAGGGAGGTGGTTGAGAAAGATTTCACAGAGGAAGTAATATTCAACATGACCCCCTAAAGGATGAGTGGGGTTTAGGTGAAGATGAAAGGGATTCAGAAAAAAAAAAAAAGAAACAAACAAAGAAACAAAGGGTTCTAAACTAAAAGGATGTCTTCAAAGGCTCTGAGACTAAAGAGAACTTGACGTATATTTGAGAAACTCTTAGCGTCTAAAGTGGGAAGGGTGAGAGATGAAGCTTGAGTGATAATGCCGCTAGATCACAAAAGGCCGAGTAAGTCACATTAAGGATTCAGGGTGTTCTGCAGATGGGATTGGGAGTCACTGAAGTGTTTGATGAAAAGGAGTCTTCCATTTGCATTTAAATGGCTGGCTGGGGTGCAGAGTGTGGAACTGACAAGAGGGAGTTAAGGCTGGAGGCAAAAAACCAGGTGGAAGGCTAATGCAGTTACCCTAGGAAGGGATGATGGCAATGCCAAGGGAGTAGCAGTGTGGACAGGGAGAAGCAGACAGAGATGATGATGTGGACTAACAGGATTTGGGGATTGTTATGTCAAGACAGGTGACGAAAAGCAAGTCAAGGATAAACTGAATAGATTATGGATTATTAATAGAATAAGGATCCCAGTGGGAAGAGAACATTGGAGGAAGGGAAATGAGTATATTAACAGATATGTTACAATATCTGTTATTAACAGACATGTTACATATTTCTTAAGTTAGCATTCTGTATAAACCTAATATGAAATGTACATTAAAAATGTACACTGTCATATTGTTATTATTGTTACACATCAGTAAGGAATATAATAATACAGAATTCCTTTGGCATGAGTGAGTAAACTTTGAAAATAACCTTTTCTCCTCTTCTGGAATGTATAGATTTTTTTTCCTAATTCTCAACTACTGTTGTATTATCTCAGCTCTCCTGATTTTATATATATATACACACACACACACACACACACATATAGAATTACATTTATTGGGCTGACATTGGTTAATAAGATTATATAGGTCTCAAGTGTACATTTCTATGTAAATATATTTTTGATACAATAAAAGAAACTAAAAGTCCAAAGTAATCATACAAAAATAAATATAAATCATGAGCTACAGATGAACTCACATTTCTGTATTTGTACAGGCTTTGTGTGCTTTTGTTTCATACTTCCAGATTGCTTTGTGCTCTTTCTGAAACAGTTGGTAAAAATCCCCCTTGTGGGAATACCTGCAATTATGGCAGCTGGTATTTGTAGCAAATGACAAGGCTGAATTAAAGAATTATTATCTCCATTTCAGGGTGGTTTATAAAAACAATATAACCCTTTTTTTAAAAGTGCTGACTTTTAAATGTGGTCCAATGGAATTTGTGTTCCTATAGGAGCTATAATACAAATGTTGGAATCAAAATTGAATGCTACTAACATGGAAAAGTGACCCCAAAAGTTGTGTAAAAGTTTGAAGTCCATAGCAAAACCTACTCTGAAAATATATTATAAATTTAATGTGCTAGCTAAATTGGCAAAAGTCTCAGAAATTTTCATATAAGAACTCTAGTAGACTTTCAGCCAAGATGGAGGTGTAGGTAGACACACTGTGCCTCCTCGCACAACCAAAAGAAGGACGACAACAACAAATTTCAAAACAAAAAACAACCAGAACTGACAGAAAATCGAACTGTATGGAAGTTGGACAGCCAAGGAGTTAAAGAAGAAACATTCATCCAGACTGTTAGGAGTGGCGGAGATGGACAGCCAAGAGGAGAGGACTCGTGGCAAGGTGGCCGCTGGCGGACCGGGCAAGGTGGTGGATTGCGGACCGGGCAGTCCCACATTCCCATGCAGATAAACTGGGAGGAACAACTAGGGAGCAAGACAGACAGCACAACCCAGGGTCCAGCTCCAGGAAGTATAGCCTCAAACCTCTGACTGAAAACACCTGTGGGGGTTGAGTCGGCAGCAACGGGAGAAACTCCTGGACTCATAGGAGAGTGCTTTGGAGGGACCCACAGGATCCTAGAGTGTACACAAGCCCACCCACCCGGGAACCAGCACCAGAATCAGCACCAGAGGGGCTCAATTTGACTGTGGGTGGTGGGGGAAGTGACCAAAAACCGGCAAAGAGCGGAGCAAGCAGCACTGTTCTCTCTCAGACTCCTCTGCCACCTACAGCGTCACAATGCAGCCATGTGGGTTGCCCTGCCCTGGTGAACACCTAAGGCTCCACTCCTTACTAACGTAACAGGCACATCAAGACAAAAAAAATAGCCCAAATGAAGGAACAGATCAAAGCTCCAGAAAAAAATACAACTAAGAGATGAAGAGATAGCCAACCTATTAGATGCACAGTTCAAAACGCTGGTATTCAGGATGCTCACATAATTGGCTGAATATGGTCACAAATTAGATGAAAAAATGAAGGCTATGCTAAGTGAAATAAAGGAAAATGTACAGGGAACCAATAGTGTCAAGAAGGAAACCAGGACTCAAATCAACAGTGTGGACCAGAAAGAAGGAAGAAACACTCAACCAGGACAGAATGAAGAAATAAGAATTCAAAAAAAAAGAGGAGAGGCTTAGAAAACTCCAGGACATCTTTAAATGTTCCAACATCCGAATCTTAAGGGTGCCAGAAGGAGAAGAGGAAGAACAAGAAATTGAAAAGTTATTTGAAGAAATAATGAAGGAAAACTTCCCCAATCTGGCAAAGGAAATAAACTTCCAAGAAGTCCAGGAAGCTCAGAGAGTCCCAAAGAAGTTGGACCCAAGGAGGAACACACCAAGGCACATCATAATTACATTACCGAAGATTAAAGACTAGGAGAGAATCTTAAAAGCATCAAGAGAAAAGGAGAGAGTTACCTACAGAGGAGTTCCCATAAGACTATCAGGTGATTTCTCAGAAGAAACTTTGCAGGCAAGAAGGGGCTGGAAAGAAGTATTCCAAGTCACGAAAGGCATGGACCTACATGTAAGATTACCCAGCAAAGCTATCATTTAGAATGGAAGGGCAGATAAAGTGCTTCCCAGATAAGGTCTAGTTAAAGGAGTTCATCATCACCAAGTCCCTATTATATGAAATGTTAAAGGGACTTATCTAAGAAAAA
The DNA here is from genome assembly GCA_007922815.1 of Macrotus californicus. Taxonomy (NCBI): domain Eukaryota; kingdom Metazoa; phylum Chordata; class Mammalia; order Chiroptera; family Phyllostomidae; genus Macrotus; species Macrotus californicus. The sequence continues at coordinate 18,372 of VMDR010019127.1, forward strand.
GAAGAAGATCGAAACTATGAACAGTAAAATGACAACAAACTCACAGTTATTAACAACTGAACCTAAAACAAAAACAAAAACAAAGACAAACTAAGCAAACAACTAGAACAAGAACAGAATCACTGAAATGTAGATCACATGGAGGGTTATCAGCAGGGGAGGGGGGAGAGGGGGAAAAGGTACAGGGAATAAGAAGCATAAATGGTAGGTAGAA
>VMDR010019128.1:0-18602 GCA_007922815.1 Macrotus californicus
AACAAATCATCAGGATGTACATTGTAAAATTAGATCAAGATACAGACTGGTTAAATCTAACATTAAAAGCAGAATTTGAGTTCACTTCTGACATAAAATCTTTCTGCCTTTCCCAATATTTTATTTACCAAAAGAATAAGTTAAATATACATTAAGAAGAAAGTTGTGATATATTCGTTCAATCCAACAATAGTTTACTAAGACTGATATTCAAAATAACATATGTTCTTAAATATGTCTGATTTGGTATGGTTGTAGAACTTTCTTCAAATGTGAATTTAAATTTGTATGTATGATGAACGATTAGAGTTATATCTGATAAATTCAGTTGAACAACAACAAGACAAGACTGGGTCCCTAACAAATTTAAAAAAAAAAAACACGCAACAAAATCTGTTGTAAGAGAATACTGAAAAACAGAAAGCAGACGGATTGGGCCTGATGAAACCAGGCAAAGCCTATAGCATGAGCAGAAGAATTTAGCATGAAGATAACCACACAGAAATATCAAACTCTAAGTGAACACATGCAACAAAACAAGCAAAAGAAAACAAAATACAGCAGGTTCCTGGAACAATCTACCAAAACTATTTATTAAAGAACTATATTTAAAGAAGTTGTGCTAGCTAGCGGGTCTCTACACACACACACACACATCCACACAGTGTCCCTAGAAAATCCTACAAGTAAGTCACAAGAAAAGACTTTGTGGAAGAAGTGAGAGTCTCAGGCTGAATTTGAATAATGGATATAATGCAGGTCGGTAAAGAACAGAAAGAAAAGAGAAGTGACGGAAGGGGGAATAGAGAAAAAACTGCAATATGAATTCAGATGCTAATAGTCTTCCATTACCACGTTTTATATTTAAAAAAATTAAGGAAATGAGAATCTATGAAAGTCTATTAAATGTCCCAAATGTTTGTAATAACTAGTCTTTGCTCACTTGAATCGTTTTTATTTTCTGACCTTATCACATACTCGGAAACTTCTATTTTTGCCTGGACAAAGCCAGTTTTGAAAAATACATGAAAGGCCTCTTTGGGGATTGGAGTCATTGGCCCAGTATATTCATCTTGTTTCAAATCATAGTATAATGAATAATTCTGGTGGTAATGACTGAACCTCCATATTTATAGAAAACTGACATTTCTTGAACACAAAATTGTTCCTGTTTCTATGTAAATGAAGCTCTGCATTTAGGTGCAGTGGCTTCTGTTCATTTTACAAGCTCTGTCTTATTTAAATAAAAAGATTGTATCACCAGTTTTTACCCTTCACCACCCCCACCCTCTAAACTCCATGTAGCCTCTGTAGGGTCTTTGCTCCCGCTCAAAGGATATTTTCCTTTCTTATGTCTCTCACCCAACGTGCTGATTTTGTTCTGACTGGATTATAAAATTATAAATATCACATAATCAAGTAGACTTGGTATATCGAACTAAAACAAAGTGCGATAGATGTGTGTATTGTATCTTCCTACTCTCCGATTTATACACAGTGCTTGCACTTGGAATATTTCCTGCTTGACATGGGCCTTTCAGTGTATTCTGTTTCTGGCAGAATATAAAACTGACAGGGAAGAGGCCGCCTCTCCTTTTAGGATAATTTCTGTCTGAATCAGCTCAGGCTGCCATAGCGAGGTGCCATAGACTGTGTAAGACTGTTAAGACATAGGCTTAAACAACACAAATTTATTTTCTCACAGCTCTGGAGCCTGGAAAGTGCAAGATCAAGGTGCAGGCAGTTTTGGTTTCTGGAGAGAGCTCTATTTCTGGCTTGCAGATGGCTGCTTTCTTGCTGGATTTACACGGCCCTGGCACATGAACATGGAGAAAAAGAGAGACTTCTCCTTCCCCTTTCCTTCCCCCTCTTCTTTCTCCTCTTCCTCTTCCTATTCTACTTTCTCTCCTCCTTCTTCCATCAATCCTGTTGATTTAGAACCCCTCAGGGCCTCATTTAATCTTAACCTCGTAAAAGTCTTATCTCCAAACATACTCACATTGAGGATTAGGACTTCGATATACGAATTTGAGGTGGGGTGTTGGGACAATTCAGTCCATAGCAATTTCTCTCTGTGGAATACAGCAGTGGGATGGGCCAATTCAATTTAAACCCTCCTTTTTTCTCTAAAGATTCCAAAACTTCCATGTGAGATTATTTTTAATATCTTGTTAGTATTCTGTCTATGTTCTCCCTTCTATGACTCTAGCTCCTAGAGCAGATGCTAACTGTATTCCCTCCTTAAAAAGTTAATCGTGTACTGCCTTATGACTACTGTACTATAAGGTGAGCTTCTTTCTAATCTCTTAGTCTGAATATTTTTTTCATATTTCTTGCTTCTCAATAGGGTTCTAAGCCACTTATAGTCACATGGCATCCCATACTGCCACAAAGTCCCTTAATAGATTCCAGATATAGTAATGCCTGGCATGAAGGTGCTTAATGTTTGCTTTTTTTCCTTTCCTTCTGCTTGTTTTAATCCTCATATACTTAATCAATAATCATCCACCAATGAAAAGAAAATTAACTGAAAAAGTTTAAGATGGAAAGATGGTGACAATAATTTTCCTAAGACACTTATTTTCAAAAGACTAATAAGTGAAACGAAGGATGTAACTCATTCTAGTACAACTTTCCCCAAATCAGTGTTTTATGCAAAAACTTTTTTGTCACGGGCAGAATTTCAGGAAGCAGATGCTTAGGATGTAGTTTGGAAAACAAAGAATAGTTTCAGAGTCATGGAAAGAAGCAAACTCTGAGTGTAGCTATTATTCTTGATGATTGATTTTGAGACGAGATTTTCTATTAATTAGCAATTTCAAATGATTATTTAAAGCTTTCCACTTTTAAAGGGTTTAAGTTACCATTTTATAAAACTCACCTGTTCTGTTAACCCAGTAAATGGGGACTCTCTCACAAAAAAATGATTGAGAGGTGAGTCCTGCTGTGTTTTGGGGATGTCATTAAAAATATTCTAAAAGAGAAAGAGGAAGTTACCCACGTCCTATACTGACTATCTGAAGCTCAGCGTTTTCCTTCCCAAATGAGGATCCCCCTGTGATGTCGTATTTTAAATGTTCAGAAGGTCTTTGGGATGTGCCCTAGTCTCTGACTGTGATAGAAGAAAAAAAGTCTTCTGTTCTTATGAAAAATATTTAGGGAGAAATCCATTTTTTGTTTTCTTTGACTAAGATAGTCAAAACTATTTACAATGAAAGTTGGAAAAAATGAGTAGAGCTGAATTCACTTAATGGTTTATGGGATCATCCGCACAGAGAGGCGTATTTTCAGACTCCTTTGGCTCTTCTTAAAAGAGAATGCTAAGGCTGTTCAGAGTCCGCTTCACCTGTTGCTTACACTAAACATTATACCTCAGTAACAGTTAAGTCCTGAGCTGGAAATGATATGGGGATTCTGATACAGTTTTACCTTCTGATGCCTCTAACTGGACCCTGTACAATTGACATAAGAAACTGGCTGAATTTTGGTTTCCCTGTGAGTAAAGTGGAGATTATTTGTAAGACAGTCATTGATCAGGATTTGAGGCATTGTATATGTTAGAACTAGTTCTCTCCCCAGCAAACCAGTAGGCATTCAATAAAGGCAGGGAGCTGTTATTGTGAGTACAAACATTGAGGTTACTATTCCCCTGTCTTTCTCTGGTAATTTCTGTTTGATTTTAAAATCACAATTTAAGTAGATAGTGATTACCTAACTTTATTGGAGTCATTATGTATATTTAAATTACATGAAGCACTGTAGTGACAAACACTATTTCTTTTGGCAAAGATCTGTGTATTGCATCGTGCTGAGATGACAAACAGCTCTTGCACACATGACGTCAGTGAAGCTTTTAAACAAATTGCCCCTCTGTAATCACAAAGAGAATGCTACCCCTAATGCTGCAACTGTCTTTTTTTTTGTAATTATTTGTAATGGAAACAGTGTAATAGGGGCTCTTATGGTGCCTTCCATAAGTGCTAATTAAATTACATGGTGAATACATGTGCAATTGATTTAAATGCCTTAAATTCTTTTCAGCATTATTATGAATAAATGCACATATGTTTACAGATCCTAATGTGGCACTTTATTCCATTATCCTGAGTGGTTTGCTTTCTCTGTCTGTGATGAAAGACATACAAAGAAAAACATGTGGCTGTCAAATGCCCGGTGCAATGAGAAATCAATTATTCCAGGAAATGCCATAACAAGGCTTACTAGCTTCTGGGAATATGAATTTTGATAGTCTCATCTGTCCCTGTGTCTTCTGAAGATGTGTAGCTACTTAGACACAGGAGAGAAGAAGGGCAGGAGAAAGCAGGTTTGGAGGGGTCTCAGATGAACATACCCAGAGACATCCATATAAACGGTTTCTAAGTGCAGGTGTCTTGATGATGTTTTGATTTTATTAGGACATGAGAAAAAAATTTAGCACGTTTTCCTTAATGCTATTTTAAAAAGCTCTGATGTAACTGTGTCTTTCCAACTTTGGAAGGAAGGTCTTACCTTTATGAAATGAGCAAGCATAAAAGTAGATGAAAATTTTGTTTTGTATTAGTGTCCCTTCTCGGTCAAATAAAGCACAGGCAACCCTTTGTCAGTTACCCAGGTTGGTCAAGATGTTAAAGATCTCTTTAAAAAATAAATAAAAACTGACAATCAGTGATTTATAATGCTTGGTCTTCACTCTGGCTCATTCCCTTCCCCCAGGAGTCCATATAAATCCCTTAGGAGTAAAACCTAAAAGAAACCAATATTTGATGACCCATCACTGTTACTAAATCATCTAAAAATTACTGTATTTAATTTCCTATGTGGATGCTATGGAGGCTATGTCAAAGGAAGATATAAATGTGAGTTAGCTGAACTTGCTTCCCCAAGTCCACCCACTAGGAGTCAGTCATGCTAGTTCAGGGTCTCAGGACCTGAGATCCTTCTAAGGAAACAGAAACTCCTTGTTGTCAGATCACTTCCTGAGAGATGAATGGCCATGCTAACGGTGACAATTAACATTTATGTAGGACTCTAAATTTTTTTAAATATTTCCATCTCATTTAATATAGAAAATTACCCTTTGAGGCAGACTTGACTATCCCTTTATGTCAAAAGAAGTAACTAAAATCGCAAAACAGAAAGAAAAAAAAAAACCACCATCTAGCTGGTAAGTGGCTTGCACTTCGATTTCCTACCCGAATTCAGCACTCACCCCTAGAGCACAGCTATGCCCATCTTCCAGCGGGACAGTTTCTCCTACACCCAAGACATCGGTTAAAAGAGGGTAGTTCTCTTCTCTTTTCCCCTCAAAGGTGACACACTTTAGTAACTGGAGAAGACCCACCTATCTAGTCCCAGCTTGAATTGTCGTCCTTCATGTCTGACATCTCCTGTGTTTCCATGTTCTTTCCTAACAGCCTGAGTGCCCTGGGTTCACCGGTTTCTAGAAAAAACTGCTGCTCACTGAGATTTCTTAGATTTCTTCTTTCTTCCTGGTATCTGATCTGTTCCTCTGAGATGTCACAGCCGCAGGGCTCTTGCCACCTCAACTATAACATTATCACTAGAGGGCAGCACAGCAGATGCCCACTGAGCACCTAGGTGTAACAACTAAATCATAGAGCTCTCCACGGGATGCATCTGCCAAGCCTAACTCCACACAATGTCACAGTCCTAGCTGTTCTGTCACGTTCCTCTTTTGGCTCAAGTGAGCTTGGTTCCCTCGAGGCTAAGTGTGGCAAAGCGGGGAACATCACATCTGACTGGGTGATAAGATCCATAACCCCAAATTCCCCCTTCTGCTTCCCATACATGTGGATACACACACCAATCAATTCAAAGAAGTGCCCTGAGCATTCCAAAGCTTCCTGGGATAAACATACAAAATGAAATACTGACCTTGGATTTTATTCTTAAAAGAAGATTAACACCAGGCCAACACTAATGTGCAGGACTTCAAAAGACTCTGGAAAGCTGAATGATTTAAAGTGTCATTTTCACAGTTTTTATTTATTTTTTAAGTGCCAGGGCTTGGATGTTTCTGCAAGCAGGTTTTAGCATTTTTGCACAGTCCTAAGCAGCTCAAAATTGAATTAGAGCAGATTTTTGCAAACCATCATGAAGAATATGTATTTATCAGTTTTAAAAGCTTCCTGGAAGATTTAAGAGGGCAGGAGTATTTCAGTCACAATCCATTAACCCCATTTATCACCCATTGAAAATGTCTAAGTGTGAAACCATTTCCAATCTCCGTTAATGTGCCTAGAACTGATATAGCGTATCATACTTAATTTCCACACTGCATTATGTAGCTGTGTTTTGTATTTGTGCATCCAAAGACAGCAGATCTCACCAATTCAGGGTCTCATTCCTGCACAGCCAGCTGGCATGACTGGAGGCTTCAGCTTTTCTACCCTTTAACTGAATAGGAACCAGAACTATGCAAATTGGGGCCTCTTAGTCCCCTGTTCAGTTTTCCCCATAACCTCTTCCTCCCAGAAAAGACAGCATTGAGCATAAAGCATGGAGTAAGTTTGGTTTTTAAGAATAACTCCAACTCTAAAGAACATTTTGTTCAAGTTCTTATTTTGGCTCTTTCGGCTGTTTTCTCTGTTGATTTTGCACAATGTTTATTGAACATCTGTTACGCGTGACTGGGTGGGAATTGGTACAATAAGTAACACTTATTGAAAATTTACTGTTTTAGTTACTGTGCTAAGTGGCTTATGGGCAACGTTTCATTATCTACTCGCACCAGCTCTAAGACTTAAGCAGTGCAGGTATGATCATCCTAACCATTTTACACGTGAGCGAAGTAACAAAGACTCAGAGAGTTTAAGTAACTTGCCCAAGGATGCACAGTTATTAAACATGATTCAAACCCAGCACTGTCTGACTGTAAAACTCAGTTCCTTGTCTATAAAACATGAGGAGAATCAAAGACTTGAGAAAGAAACACACATAAACGCCTATCATGTAGATTAGCCAAACATCAATCATTTCCTACCAAAGTGTATAAAAGCAGAAAAGTCAGATCAAGCCCTCAGGCAAATCCAAAGAGAAAATGGAGAATATAAAAAGAGATGAGTCCAGGATCTGGGTTGCAAGTAAGGAAAGCAATTTGGGGACCAGGAGGTCTGCGGGGGAAATCAGGGCAAAGATGTGCAGGAAGGGCATAGGGAAAGCGGAATAAGGCAGAGGCCAGGGCCAGGATTCAGGTGAGTCATTGAGCAACAGAGGGCCAGGCCCTTCATCAAGGGGAGACATCTGCAAGTCATGCGTTAATCCTTTAATGAACGCAGGATGTCCGGGCACCCCGTTTGAGAAGGCCGTTGCCAGTAATCAAGGATAAGCAAGGCTCAAAGAAGTGGAAGGCAAAAATGTGCTAGAATCTGAGGGAAATGGAGAAGTCCCACCATTGAAACAGTTCCTATTGGGGCAGATATTCCAGACAGGACTACACTGCATGACTGAGAGTGGTGTGTGGGGCTGAAGGATGGTGCTCCTGGCATTGTGCAGGGCTCAAGCTGTGTGGCTCTACCCACCCACCTAAATGTATGAGCCTTTCCTTACTCCCACTCCCAACTTGATTTAGGGACAATCAATCATAGTCTCCTCTGTGATCTGAAAGCACTGGGTATATATATATATATATATATCTGTGCGGCGCTTATTATACTACAGTAGTCTGTGTCCCACCCACTAGCTATGAATGTTCTGAGGGCATAGCCACTGAAGGCTACCATTATTTTTAAAATTTTGGGAAGTCTTCCTTTAACAAACACAATCAGCGTTCTTCCTCTGAGTAGCATTTTTTTTCAAGTGATGAGGGAGAAGTGATGGGAGAGTAGGAAAGTGACAGTGGGTAAGGAAAGGTATGTGTAGTGTAGGCTGGGACCCCAAGAGCCCTCACCAACTGAAGCTGACTCACCATCCACATGTTTTTATGGATCGCTGCCCTTCACACCATGCTAATAATTACCAACTCACCTCAATTGACCTGTTCAGAGCCCTCTGAAAGAATGACTGCCTCTTTGGCTCTCTGGGAGCAAGGACCTATCTTATTTTATTTTGGACAAAATTCTGTTTCCTTGGGCCTTCATTCCTGAACCACATGGGGATGCTGCTGAGGTAGCTGAGCTTCCCAGGAAGTAATGGGTATAGAAGCCCCTCTTACTGGGAGCTTCAGTGAGAGCTTGCTTTAGCAACCCTGTTAGGAGGCAGATTGGAAAGCATACTCAACATTTCTCCATGTGTCTCTGTACTCTTTTCCTCCCATAGGTCTCTATGTTCAAGCATGCCTCCTGAGCCTAGATTTTCATTCTGATTTTAATCACGTGTGGAAATGGATAATGGATCTCACTTCACTGAACTCACAGGTGCTTAAGTAGATTATTAGTTCCATGTCTTGAAATTACTATGCTTACAGAGGTCAGCTAAGAATATAAGCTTTGCTTGCAGAGCAAGTGGTAAGTCCTAAATGATGATATTCCCAGAGGATGTTCTCTGTGTAACAAACTGATGTGCTGATTGCCTAGGTCCAGGAGTGGTCAACAGAAGCCTTGCTGTTCCACTGGGTGGCAGTGGGAGGAGATGACACAAAGGAGAAGCAGCAGCATGCTTTATGCTTCTTAACTTTCACCCCCTACTTGTGCTGCTTCCTCAATTTGGACTTTTCTTGGTCCACATCTACTCCATACTGGGGAGAAATAGAGTTTTGTAGTTGAGAGTCTGAGTTCTGGAATCATGCAAACCTCAGCTTCAGTGCCAGCTCCTCTACGTATATACGGTTAAGTTTTTGAAGACTCAAAAATTCCCATATCTAGGTTGTAAGTAGTTCCTGAATTTATTGCCTGACACATAGAAAGAACTCAACAAATCTGAAAAATTACAGGTTTACGTCTTCAAAGGCAAACTCAGTCCTATCCCCCACTGAATATTTCCTTTACAGAACTACCATGTCTTAAAGTTTTTACCAGAGCTCATAAGAATGGAATATGACCCTTAGATCTTCAGACATTCTATTTTCTTATTGCCATGGTTATAAAAATGGAATGAATATTTCAAAAATTAACAATTAGGAGATTTCACACGCAAATCCTAATTTCTAGCTTCTTTTGAAAATTCAGAAACTTGAGGGGAAAGGGATGGGTGATGGTGGAAGAGGGTATGGGGGGATAAATAGCAATGGACAAAATACAATAAAAAATAAACTATTTTAAAAAAGAAAATTCAGGAAGTCCAGAGATATGGGCCATCACCACCTCCATACACCAATGATTCCCACTAGCTCAGCAGGCGCTGCCCTCCTGAGATGAGGGTGCGCTCCAGTTTGACACAGACTCCCAGGAAACAAGGCCATTTCTTCACTGGACTGTTGTTTTCCAGTACAGAGTGGGGGAAGTAGGTTTACACTTGTTCATATGGAAAATAATACAGCAATCAATAAAAAATAACACAAGAATAAAATGTGTTTCATGTACTCACAATGTTAAACTTACTTTTGCTCCACCCTATATCTTGAGACTTTATTTTTTAAAAAATGTGCTCTATAATTGTTGGATTTGGTATTTTCTAAATGTTAATTAGGCCCACTGGGTTGACTGTGTTATTTAGATCCTCTGTACCCTTGTGTATTATTTTGTCAATGCTGTCTAACGATTACAAGAAATAAAATATTAAAATATCCAACTATAATTATAGATTTCTCTATCTCTTCCTCTAGTTCTGCCAATTGTTTGCTTTACAAATCTTGAGTCTGTCTTGAGTTACATACAACATCAGTGTTATGTCTTTCCATTGATTGACTGACTCCTCTAACATTATTGAATGATAGTCTTCACGTGAAACGTTCCTTTTCTTTCTCATACTATTGACAGGGCATATCATTTCCAAAACTCTTTCTTTCAAACCACCTGTGTCTTTATAGTTAGAGTGTTTCACTTTTATAGGTTTGGGGTTTGCTATTTTATCCAGTCTGACAATATCTAACTTTAATTGGGTTATTCAGTTTATTACATATGATGAGGTCTGTCCAGAAGGTATCCAAGCATATAATATGAAAAATAGAAACATGTATTGAAAAAGACACAAGATAAAAGAAACATTGCACATAGGACAATGATGCCTCAGTCCCCTTCAAAGAAGGCATCTTGGGACCTCACACAGTTTTCCCAATTGCCATCAATTGCCCCATCGTATTTTCCTGAATCTCATCAATGGTCTGAAATCTCTTCCTTGTCAAAGGTGACTCTAGTTTTTTGGAAAAGCCAGAAGTCTCAGGGTATTGAATCTGTGCTATCGAAGGTCTGAGTCACCTGGGCTATTTGATGTTTCACGAAAAAACACTGCATGAGACGTGATGTATGAGCAGCCACATTATCATGATGAAGCTGCCAATCACCCGTTGCCCATAGCTGCGGCCTTCTGAGTCATCTGAATAGTTTTCACAGAGGAAGGTTCAAGCTTAATGTAAAATTTGATGCAGATCCATTGCTCTACTTGTGCACTCATTTTGAATGTGACAGCCACACAGTTCACATGCTCACTCAACATACCACCCCTACTGACTACTTCAGTGAAGTTGTCATTGTTCACACATGCGCATTCCAGTCCAGTCTCTTTGGCTGCCAGGTTACATTGATGTCATGCAAACTGTTGATATTATATTAACAATGGCTGGACTTTTTCCTCGTATATGTACCAAGTTGCTATTATTTTTCTATTCATCCCATATACTTTCATTGATTTACAGCTTTCCCCTCTCTTCACCTGTTGTCTTTAGGTTAATTAAACATCTTTTGTATTCCATTTATTTTCTGTCAGAGATCTAAGGGATTGCAGTCTGCCTGTTGTCAGAGCCTGAAAACTACTATTGCCTTATATATTTTTCCCAGTGTTATACTGGATGGTAGGAGGTCAACTCCAGAACCAGTTGCATTGTAGTCAGAAATTCCATACATTTTTTTGATGAGAATCTTGCAATATGAATTTTTTGAGTTTCTGTATTTGTAGGGTACACACTTGTAGCAGTGTTGAAAACAGCAGGTACAATTGTTTCTGAAGTCATACATATTCTATTATCACAACAGAAAGTTGACATAAGTGGAGACTTTCTGGAGGAATTGCTTCATATGCTCTGTTTTCCAAACCTTTACAGTGGATGGAAACTAATATTGTTTTACCCACTGTAAAGCCAGCAAGAAAGCAGACATCCTGACCACAAGGACTGATGCTTATAGACTCTCTGCCTGAAGATAGAATCAGTAAGCTGTCATGTAGAGCCAAGAGTAGCTCAGCTTATCAGCCCTATAGAAATTCTTTCTTCCTTTCATGTAATTATCCCTTGTTTTTTTCTCATAAAATCCCCATGCCTTTAACCAGGACACTATTTGGATTTCTACCTGAATCTGTGCTTCCAAAGTTGCAATCTTTCATCCCAAGTAAACACTTATTAACTCTCCTTTCCATTTTTTATTTTAGGTTAATACACCTAACTATACTACTACTATGACTACTACCACTAAATAACAACAACGGCAGCAGCAATAATAAAAAGAAGATGAAAGAGAAGGAGAATAAGAGGAAGGGGAGGAACAAGAGACTTTTTATCCTCCCAATAGAAAATAATATTACAAGTTTGTCAAATTAAGAGGCAATAAAAAGTATGCAGTCAAAATACATAGAAAAAGGAGACTTTATGTCAGCATCTTCTGCAGTTAATTAACAAAAATACTTTGTTATTTTTCTGGAATTTATGAGTTTTGTGCTGCCAGCACTTAAAAAGTTGTTTTCCTTAACAAGTGTGCACAAGAACATATAGATTTCATACCCCATGAAACCTACATTGTAGAAGTCTAAAAGACCCTGTAATGATGGTTAAGTAAATCAATAGAGATCAAAAAAAATAATAGAATTTGAAAGAGTTTAATTTGCTCAGAGCAGGAAGCAACAATTTGGGGGATAGAGAGGCATCGGTTGTTGAGCAAAGAGCAAGCCCTCCTCTTCTATCATTTGTGCCTCCTGCAGTTTGGAGAAGGTCAGCGCTACGGAAAAAAATTCCTTGAAATCTCAACTTCCATCACTGGATGTATCATGTGATAATAATGTGGAAGGAAATCTATCAAAAGACTATAAAGAAGAGCAAATATCCAAAGTTCCAATTCCAAGAGAGAGAATATAAACACATGTGCACACACATACAGGCATATATATTTTCCACCTTCTATTTTTAAACAACATAAATAAGTACATTTGGAGACAGATGCCCCACAGTGAAAATGATTCCCTCCCACCTTCCTCAAATCCCATAAATCGCTGATTTGGAGCAGGGGCTGAGGGTAGCAACCCTGCTCTGTTAGGCTCAAGGAAGATAATAGCAGGGTTCCAAAATAAACAAGAGAAGAGCTATTTTGCATTAGAATGCATTAGGAGAATAGACCTGGGAAGCACAGAGGGCTGTAAGCAGGGGCACTGAAAAATTACCATTCTCTTTACTTTTCCAGTGTCTGTGCGACTTTCAAGTCTCAAGAAACCACATCCCTACTCCCCATCACAGCCAGTTAGGGTTAGAAATTTTTATCACTGGCTCTGATGATTGTGTCTTTTGAGAGCCAATCTCATAAGGATGGGTGCCCATGTATTTTTTGAAAATGTGTAGCACACATGCTTGTCCTGTGCTGGAAAAGGGGGTAAGCATTAGAGCTAGGTTCTAAAAAGATATTTGGCAACAGAAGTGTCTATGACTAAAGCACTTCCGGGCACTTAAAATGGAAATGAAAGTGACACTATGTGATATGTTCAGGTCCAAAGCTAACTAGCAAACTGGGTCAGAAGTCCCTGGTTCAAGTTCTGGTTTAACTAGCAACTCATTTTATAAACTCTGTCCTCTGTTTCATCCAGGTTATTAAAACGTTTCCAATTAAAATTGCCCACTCTTCAGTATCTCTAATTTCTTCATGAACTTTCTGATGAGACGATTCTCTGATCTTCCGAAAATACAGCTGAACACATTCCAAGGAATAAAAATGAACATAAATAGATGCATAGTCCCAACAACAAAAAGTGTGCTTGTTTGGGTGCTAGCACTCAACTTTAAATACTTCTGCCTGATTGCGTGGGAAAGACCTCTAGAGGCTCTGGGTATTGTATGTGGTTGTTGGCAGGCAGCTCTTGGAAACTTAACAGATTCTACCCACAGAGAATACCCACGGCATTTGGGGGGAAGCACAACCTTGCAAGAGTTACATTTCACAGGACAGCCTACCACGCACACTGTCATCCTGTGCACTGAAATCCCCACTCAAATTAAGAACTGGCTTTCTTTGTTAGAGCGGTTCTTTGAGGAAGTCCCCTGGCTGCACAGTAGGATATACGATATATAATGTTCAGGGGAAATTTAATATTAAAAAAATAGGGAACTCACTAATATCCCAACCAGAAACTACTTGCTTCCTCATTATAGCCTAAAAAGGAAAAGGATGTATTCGTTTCAATTGACCAAAAGTAGATTTAGACAAGTTTTGAAATATGTATATATTTCAATTTACCATATCTTTTTAGTACTTAATTGTTAAATTTGCAGTGAGGACATTTTATATGAAAATCAATTATTTTGGATAATGCTAACCTCCCACTGTTGGTAGGAATCTGTTGTGATATACCCAAGAAGAAAATCCCCCCGAACCTCCCAACTCTCACCACAGCACTCGCCAGGATGTCTCATTTCAACTGAACACAGCCCCCCTAGGAGGACCACGTCTCTGACTCTGTCCTCTCAGATTGTGACCTTAGGGGACACAGGTGGGTTTGGTGTTCTCCTCACGCTCCACACTACTTCCCAACCCTTAATATAAATTTCTGCTGCTTAGACTTCTAGGCTTTTCAGCGATGCCACCTCTCCCTTCCTCATTGCCGTCATTGGTCACATCCCTCACGATGCCCACTCATAACTGCAGGCTTTGGCACTTGGCCCATAACCCTGCTGAAAACCTGGGCGCTCCATCATCGCTGTGGATTCCTTATCTAACACTCTGACCAGTCATTTCTGGAACCCCCCTGGTGACCTCCACTGACCTGCACTGACGCTCCATCTTCAGTGCACGCTCCCTTGCTGTACCCTTCCAGGCATGTCCAAGCTTTTGGCGTCTCTGAGCCACACTAGAAGAAGAAGAGTTGTCCTGGGCCGCACATTAAATACACACACACTAATGAAAAGTGATGAACAAAAAAAAAAGGGTTTTAAGTGAATTTACTATTTTGTATTGGGCCACATTCATAGCCATCCTGGGCTGAATGTGGCCTGTGGGCCATGGTTTGGACACCCCACTTTCAAAGTCATTTATTTCTCCCATCACACTGCTATCACCCTTATTATCCTACTTACTTTTAAACATGATCAAGTGTCTCCCGGATAAAGAGCAAACAAAAACTTCTCTTGACCTCCATTTCTCTCCTGATCCATCTAACATCCTGTCTTTCCTATTCCCCTTCAAACTTCAAAAGGAGTTACATGACCTCATTGTGCACACATTAGACGTGGGTTCTTCCTTTCATTGCTTTCTTAAGGCTCCATGTCACTGCACTGAGCGGCTGTTTCTCAGTCTGCATGTTACTCAGTGCTCCTGACCACATCCCCCTTCTTACAATACTGTTATCAAGGCTTATCACTGTCCTGCCTCCCCGCCTTGTCTTCTCGGACATCCCATCCTCCCTTCCAAAGGTATTAAGTTCTATCGTCCCTCTGTGCTGTCAAGACCCTCAACTCCACTTACTCAGTATCCTTTCCCCAGGAAAATGTATCCATGCCTTCAGCTTTAATTACCACCGTGCAATTTATGTGTACATCTTTAGCTCCAGTCAGACTTTCAACTGTAGTCTAGATCAATATATCCACCTGCTTACTTGACATCTCCACTTTGATGTCTCAAAGATACTTCATTCTTAAGATCTCCAAAGCCCAATTAATTATCTTTCTGCACCAACTCCCTTCACTTTGCACCCCAACTAACCACATAAATAATAGAGACTGGTTCTCCTCCAAGATTTGGTCAGCTCCCTGAGCTGATTATCATGACCTCCATATTCACCACTCTGTATCCGTTTTCAACCTCTGCCTATGCTACCTTCTAATTATCTCTCAAATACATCTTTTCATGGCCATAGCCGCCATCTTCACCCTACTCAAACCTACCGTTACCTCTTACCTGGAGAACTCCACCGCAATAGCCTCCTAACTGACTCACCTTTACAAAATCTTGCTTCCTTTCAATCAGTTACCCAAGTGATCTTCCCCTAAATAAATTTTATCATGCTCCCCTAATCCCTGAAATAAATAATGGGTCCCACTGTACTGAATATAGAGATCTAATCTCTTCTCTTCCAGTAGCCAGATCTCTTTCAGATGTGGCCCCTCTGAGAAACCTTCCTTAGCTTCTTTGACATCCCCTCCCCCCGCAGCAGCACTCTATGAAGTGGTTCAGAAAGTTCTAAGTCAAGTTTGGGTGAGGTTCATAAGTAAGCAATGAGAGAAGTTAGAAGCCCGATTCTTCCCATAAAATCTGAAAACGCTGCTGGTAGAATTCTCCAGCAGAAAAAGCCCCTGTCTCTTTCAAAGGCCATTACCCTTCTTCACCAGAACAATAATTTGTAATTTCTAGCTTCAACAGATTGTTTTTTGCCATGCCTGGCGAACATAGTCTTTTCATCCATTCACAATTCAGCTGAGAATGAAGAGGTCTTTTGCCTTCAGAAAAGTGACAGCAAATATTAAATAGCATTTAGTGTTCACTGTTTCAATAAACGCATTAGAGGTCCCTAGTTAAACGTCTATAGAATTATAAGGCTATAATAGAAACATTTACCAAAAGTGCTAGACCATTTTTCAGAATGATTTGGTGTCCCCAATATTGAAGAGAATCATTTCAGAACACATTTTCACAGATCACCTTAATTCGACTTGAACTAAATTCATTTACAAGAGCTGCTGGGCTGTACATCTCAACTTATCTCTGCCTTGAATTTGCCTACGATGGATATTGCTCGGGCTGCAGGGATCATTGAGCAGAGAGGAACACTTCTGCCCTTCCTTGCCCTTCTCCATAACCAAAGGGAACTTGTGACTTGTTATGCTTCCCTAACGAGGAGTTCAGAAATAGCCACGGCATGTGGCCTGTGAAGGGGCAACAGAAAATGGCCTTCTGTGTCCTCTGAAGTTTTTGCTGCCTCTGCCAAGAGCTGCAGAAGCTGTGGACAACAGAATGGAAGCAACTCAGAGAGGCTGAGTCAGGGCCGTGTCCACTAGGTCTGAGACTCACCTGCTGACCTGACCCCCAAGCCTGGGCTTGGGGACATGCTGCTCTCACCTGTGCCCTCTGCCTTTACCCTGCCTGTGAAGTCAAGTCTTTTTTACGGCTCTTCAGTGACTGTCTTTATGAAATGAAACGCCTCTCTGGTCTCTGTGCTAGGCTCTTTTCTCACTCTATGCTCTCCCTTGTTGCTTCCATCATTGTCTGCATGGGGATGATTCCCAAGTCATAGTTCTTGGTCAGCTCTCACTCCTGGATACAGACACAACTATCTCTTACCCTACTAGACATAGGCAACTGGATGTCATATAAACACCTCAAACCGGAGATGTCCAAATCTGAACTCAATTTCTTACGCCCCAAATCTGCTCCTTTTTTCTAGATTCCCTATGTTTATGGAAGACACCAGCTCTATAAGTATCCCAAGCCAGTACCCTGGTGTATTAGTCAGCTATTGCCATAATAATACTCTATAACAAACTATCTCAAAGCTCAGTGGCTTACAATCACAAACATATATTCTCACGCCTGTAGGCTTAGAACTATCATTTGATTAATCTTGTGTGAGCTTGGCTGGGCACCTCTGCTTCCTGATGAAGATCAATGAGCTTAGCTCAAGGGATAGGCTGGGTCCAGGTCTGTGCCACCATATGTCCAGCATTTTCTTCTAATGCCACACTATCAGAGTGCAAGAGTCAACCACGGATACTTGAGGCCTTTGCTCTGATACTATTCTCTCGCCCGAAGTGAGTTACAAGGACATACCCAATATCACTGAGATGGAAGTAAATATTTTCTCCACAAATAATTTAATCTATCAGACCTAAGCATCATTATTAACATCCCTTCCCCTTTATCAATACCACCACCTCTACCACCACCATTCCCAATCACTACTAAGCCCTGTTCTCTCCATTTCCTAAACATTTCCAGAATCAGTGGGACAGGTCACCATCATGTCCTTGTCTGGATTTCTGCGACAGCTTCCAGCTGGCCCTCCTGGTTTCAGGCCTGCCAACGGTCCAACCTCCACACTGAAGCTAGACTGACCACTCTAAAAATCTTTTGTTTTTTCATTCAGCAAGTACATGCGTTTTACCTCCTATTATGTGTCAGGTAATACATGTTAAACCAGAGTGATGTTTCCTTTTCACTTTAGGTGCTGAGATATAACAATAATCTAAAATCCCTGCCCTCATGGAAGTTATATTTTAGTGGAGGTAAATGAATGATAGAAGATAGATAGATGGCATAGTATATCAGATATTGGCAAATACTATGAGGGAAGGAGGGAGCTGGGGGCAGGGATTAGAGAATGTTATAAAGGAGGAATGATCTTATAAATAAATGTAATGCGAACATAAATGGTCTGACCAAGAGCTGACCTTTCAGCAAAGGCTTGAAAAAAGTGAGGGGAAGAGAATCTGAGGGGAAGACTGACTCAAGTAGAATGCCCGTGTGTGGAGACCAGGCGGGAGGGTATGAGGAGGGAAGCTGTAGAAGATGAGATCAGAGAGGGTCTGGAATCAGAAAAATGCAAAATCTGATCCAGCTCCCTACCTCCATATCCTGAAATAAATACCGATAAAATTCTAACTCCTTAATGTGCATTACAAGTACTTTGTTAACCTTATCTTCATTTACCTTTTAAATTTCAATTCTTACCTTCAGATTCTATTCTCAAGACATTGAATCTACATTGCTGTATCTCAGCTCTTCATCACTGGACGTCTCACTCCCTTGATCTGAAACACACCCCCCCCACCCCCCTCCCCATCACAGCTTTGTCTAGCTAATTCTTCCTTCTGCTTCTATTCTCAGGTCAGAAATCCTTTCCTCTGGCAATCCATCCCTGCCCTCTAAATCCATTGTTAGGTCTTCTTCTAATGTGCTGCCACACTGTGCAATAATTATCTGCTTATTGTCTGAATTCCCTATTTCTCACTAGACATTGCCTTACTTACCCATGGTATGAAATCCACCTTAAATAACGTATAGTACAGAGTGGGTTCTCAGTATATATAGCATAAATAAATAAATATGATTCTAATAAGACTATAGTGCTCAAATTTGCTATGAGAATTGTAAAGATTATAAGAGTTGGTAACATCATCATTAATAAAGGGGTACAGAGATCTGTGTCCTTTATGTAGCTCAAAGCTGAGATTTAGAAACAATATACCATCTGCAGTATTTATTTCCTACACTCTTTTCCCTGTTTGATGCCTGACTGTCTCACCCCCACAAGAGCAAGTAGTCAAGTATTTATTAGATAATCCCCAGTGCATTAGTAGAAAGGTT